>JASDQU010374262.1:113514-150391 GCA_032191745.1 Picea mariana | reverse complement strand
TCCCTCTGAATATATCTCATTCTCTCTCTTTATCCATTCTTCCCTCTATAACCTCCTTTCTCTTTCCCCCATATCGTTCTCTGTCTCTTCTCACTCTTAATCACTCTCACATGCTCTCTCTCTACCCCTCTCTATCTCCCCCCTATAGCGCTCTCTCCCTCTCTCCCCATTTCTCTCTCTCTATTCCTCTCTACCCCACTCTTCTCCATATCTATATCTCTCTCTCTTTACCTCTCTCTCTCCCCCCATATCTACACCCTTCTCTCTCCCCCTCTAACTCAGTATCTCTCTCATACTTTCTCTACCTCCCTTATATCTCTATTCCCCTCTCTCACTCCATCCCCCACTCTCTATATCCCATCCCTATATCTTCCCATATATCTCCACCTTCCTCTCTCCCTCCCTTGATCCTTCGCTCCCTCCCTCACCCCCCAATTTCCACACACAAACTATCTACCTTCCACTCTCTCTTTACATGTCTACACTCTCTCTCTTTCTCTCCCCCAACCCTCTCTCTCTCTCACACCCTCACATGCTCTCTCTGTCTCTCTGTATCTCTCTCTCTCTCCCTCTTGATCTATCCCCCTCTTTTCCCCTATCTCCATATCTCCTTCTTTCCCTATGTTTCTCTCCCCAAATCCCTTCTCCCTATCTTTACCTCTCTCTCTCTCCCTCCCTCTCTCTCTTCTCTCACTACCCTCTCTCTCTCTATCTCTCTCTCTCTCTCTCTCTCTCCTACATCTACCCCTATCTCCCCCTCACTCTATATCCCCCTCTTTCTCTTTAACATCCTCCATCTGATCCGAAGGACATCACAGTGCGAAATACTCATAAAAAAAAAATTATGATAACTAAATTTATTCTTTTACTATAAAGGAAATCTTGCAATCTATAACCCTGAAATTAGTTCAAGGATCTTCACTTGAAGAAAAGAAGTGAAGCATGAAGATGTTCTTTCTGAGGCTGATAAGGATTTTTGAAAAATGTTCCTTGAGATGACAAATATTGTTAAGGAATTATGGGAATGCCTAGAAAGAATGAGAACAAGTCCTAATCAAAATGAAGGTGGTCTGGTTGAAACAATGGTAAAAAATGAAGTAGATGATGAAGAAGGTGAAAAAACTCTAGGGTATCCTTTGTAGATTTTAAATAAAAGAACAAAAAATATACAATGGAAAATACACACATTAAACAAATATTTTTCCCCTCGAAACCAAAACTAGGAAAATTAACATATTCTATATTCATTCACAGTGATACATTCTTTACAATACAATATACATATAGGATCCATCGACATCCAAAACCTTKATCTGGTGATGTGGATTAGTCAACAACCCTAATTCCTTAACTAGAAATAGAAAACCATAAAAAAAAAAACATGTGCTGAAAAACCTCCCAACAATGGACATGAAAAATGAGGAAAATATGTGACACATTTCCTGAGGAAAAACAAAAATATCAAGGGTGCTACCCTTGAACCCCTAGGAAGGGGRTCTATCACTCCCCTTCAAACCACCCTCATGCTTGGCGCAACATAGCAAATGATATAGCTAGTCGTGGAAATAATATAACACATACCCAACATCCTTCATCCCCATCATCATCATATTCCAATGGAAACGAAAATTCTTCTCGTAAGCTAAAAAAGTGTTCTAAGAAGTCTTCTCATTCTCATGATCTCCCTTTTTTAAACATATATGTAAATTTTGATTTTCTTACGTATGATGGAGATTTGAATGCAGAGAAGTTGGATAATTGGGTAAGACAGATTGAAGGGTATTGCAGGGTACATAAAATCATACATGACACTTTAAGGATACAACTGGCTACTCTTCCCCTGAGTGGCACAACATTGATATGGTGGGAGAGTCGAACATAAACTCATCTTATTAAACATGGTAAAATCATTTCTTCATGGATTGAATTTACATTTTCATTAAGAAATAATTTTAATCCATTAGCTTATATGCAAACATCAATGATTTCTTTGTAACATCTGAGACAAGGAAAAGGGAAAAATGTTCAAGCTTATACACAATAATTTAATAGGAAGGAATTATCTTTGGGAATTCCATTACATACTCTTGAGACTCTTCTAAATTATATCGGTGGTATGCATTCATATATTCACCATACTATATTGATGTTTAATCCTACTAATATTGACAAAGAATTAGTACAAGCTACTCATCTTGAATCCAATAAATGAAAACATGTTGTGGAGTATGAGTTAGAGGAGCCACATGAATTCAAGAAGAAGTCGAAGGAAAAACTGAAGAGTAAGAAGAAAACTACAGTGAAGAAGGATGAAGAGAAGAATCCTACATGTTCTCACTACGAGAAGAAAGGACATGATGAAAAGCATTGTTGGAAGTTGCATCTAGAATTGAAGCCAAAGTGGGCTCAAACTAGAATGTGTAATAAGAAGACTTGGACCATAATTCAGGACCTTGGATTAGATTATGAGGATGAAACTAAGGTTACATCTATGAGCATCAAAGGTAAATATTTTGTTGCAAGTTTCAGTTCACACACTTCTTCTTCAAATTCTAAAGTAATTCCTGATGGAAGGAAAAGAAAAGACCCATTTCATTTACGAGTTATCTCAAAGTACACTAATATTGATACACTTGTTGATATTGGATCACAAGTGAATCTTATTTCAGAGCAATTTGTTCAGAAGTTGGGAATTGAAACTAGGCCCCATCCTAGACTGTATCCTTTGGAGTGGATTTGTGATAATGCTCAAGTACAGGTAACTAAGCAATGCAAGTTACGATTCACGATCACATCCAATTTCTTTGATGAGGTAGAGTTAGATGTGGTTCCGCTCGACATTTGTGGGATGGTTTTGGGAACTCCATACTTGTATTACATGAAGGCCATTTTATACAGGGAAATGAATAAGTATCATATTTTCAAGGATGGAATTGAGTTCATTATGAGAGCTCATCAAATGAAGAAGAATTTGACAGTTGTCACTACAAGGCACATGTTGGTTAATGCTAGTATCTAGGATCCATATTTACAGCCTACGGTTGAAAGAAGAATAGGTCCTTCGGTTGATGTTGTTCATGTTAATAAAGGAACGTAAATTGATGGTTCATTCTCTTTCACATATATATATTCAGTTTTGTTGTTCAATTAATTACTAATCAATGGGATATGGCTGGCTACGACAAAAATGAATGATGAAGTTTGTGAATTTAAAAAAATGGTTAACTTGGTCAGTGGTGTTATTTCATTATTGATTATGGTTATGATGAGTCAGGTGCTCATTATACAAGAAATATGAATGGATCATACTGGACAAGTGAGGCAGAATCATTCTCACTTTATTTCTTAATAATCCATACTTTTGGGGGTCTAAAAGTCCTCTAGTGGGGAGGTGTGATCGAGGAAGATCTAAGGAACACTCACAGAGGTCCAGGAGGATATGGAATGCTCATAGAGGTCCTAGGGGATCCATAAATGATCAAAATTATACCATCTCAAATCATCCCGAAAAAAACATTATTACGTAAAGCTCTTTGTTAGCTTTCCAACAACACAAACGACACCTCAAATGGAGCTTGTATGAAAAACTGATAAGTGGTCAATGTTCAGGTCAATCTTGGTCAAAATTTAAAGGATGATGTCAGTAGGGTGACATGTGTTACCACTGCAAGGGTGACACATGGCACATGTACATATAGGAGGTGACGTGGCATATCTAGTTGGCAAGTTGTAACTCCAACTGGACAAATTACATGTTGAAAAGTGGTCCAATCATTCATTGACAAGTGGCATTGGAGAGCCAGTGAGAGATTGTCACGTGGATGGCTCCCATTGGCCAATATTGGTTAGTGTTGTGTAAAAGTTATGGAGTTGAATGGGGTCGAACCTGTGACCTCCATAATCTCCCAAGACTTCACAAAGCCTGCATTACCAACACACCACCACATGGATCTTAACATTCATATGGAAATAAATATATTTGAATTTATGTTAAGTTTCAATTGAATGGAAAAGTTGTCGAGGGCTAAGCCCCCAACCCCCTAGTTCACATTTATTACATGTGACCTGTATGAAAGCTGCGATGGGAGTTATTAAATATGCATATACCATATACCATATAACATATAACATATAGTTACAACCACTGATCCATATGTATACTATATATTTCATATATAACCATATATTAAAACAAAAAAACAACAAATGTGTGTTATGGAGAGGGATCAAACCCAAAAATTGTGAACAAAACCTTGAAATTGACCCTTGTTTTCAGGGTGCCTAAGACAAGGGTTTTCCTTATGTTGTATCTCTCTAATATACGTGCAGGGTTGAACAGTAGTACTCGACCCAATTTCTCAAGGAACCAACTAAGGAGGCTTGATCATACCATTATCCATACTACTTGATTACCCAGGTACAAGAGAGTATCTTCCTGAGTATTGTTCTTAGTGGCACTATAGTAGTGAAGTGGTCGATCGATTGATCTAGAGTTTATTTTAGGAGAAACAAAGTTACCAACTTAACGAGAACTCTCCAGAGTTCTCATTTTTTAAAGGTCGCATTTTTTACCCCCATTTCAAAAAATGGTGCTACTAGTAAGACAATTTTTTGAAACGAGGGTAATAAATGTGACCTCTAAAAAATGAGACCTTGACCAGCAGCGCTGCAAATAAAACACTGAAAATGGACTCCTAAATATAAAAGTGTTATTACATAATAATTTATATTGGAAAAATAGTTAAATTGAGAAAAAATACGCGTGAACAAATTCCTTTTTTTACAAAAAAATAAAATTTATTAAAAAAAAATAAAAAATTGCTAAAAAAAAAAAATGTAAATAACAATTTTCAATTAAAAAATGAATTAAAAAAATATAAAATCCAATTTTTTTTTTGAAAAAAATAAAAATTTACCGCACTGAATTTATAGCACCAAAAATGGAAAAAAATACCCACTAAAAATCATTTTTTTTATAAAAAAAATTAAAAAACAATCTAAAACATAAAATTAAAATAGACAAAGAAATTGAAAAAATTAAACTTTAACTAAAACAAAATATTAAATGCCAACCTTTAAAAAAAAACTAAAACAACGAAAGTAAATTATATAAAAAAATCAATAAAATTTTAATTTCCAAATATACTAAAACCTAAAACAAAATTACAATAAAAAAATTAAAAAAAACAAACAAACTAAAATTTAAACATTAAAATACTAATAAATTAAAATATTAAAAACTAAATTAAAAACTAAAATGTTAAAAAATAAATATTAAAAAATAAATTAAGTTATTTCTAACTAATTGTATGGGAGGGGGGCATGCTCGACATTGCCCCATTCCCTCTAGCAGGCCAAGACTTGGCAATGTTTGACATCGCCCCTAGTAATATTTTAATTAAGTTTTTAAAATTCTAGTTTTTAAATTACTTTTTAATTTAGGTTTTAATATTTAGTTTTTAATATTTTAATTTTTTTTAATTAATGTTTAAATTTTAGTTTTAGTTTTTATTGTAATTTTATTTTAGGTTTTTAATATATTTAGAACTTAGAGTTTTATTGATTTTTGAATATAATTTAGTTTAGTTGTTTTATCATTTTTTAATGTTTGCATTTAATATTTAAAAATTTTGTTTTAGTTTTTTTGGATGAATTTTAATTTTAAGTTTTATATTGTTTTTTAATTTTTTTTATATTTTAATTCGAAGGGGTTTTAGATTTTACTATTTTTTGAAAATTTTTGATTGAAAATTGCCATTTACATTTTTATCCAATAATTTTTTTCTTTATTTCTAAAATATTATTTTTCTTTAAAAAGAGGAATTTGTTTAGGGTTGTTTTTGTTTTCCCAATTTAATTAAATTCTAATGTAAATTATTAAGTAATAACACTTTTAGATTTAGGAGTCCATTTTTAGTGTTTTATTTGCGGCGATGTCAATGGTCAAGGCCACGGGTTCAATTAGGTCATAGTTTTAACTCCAAAAAAAAAAGTGGTGCTACTGGTAGTATCACTTCTCCATTCAATCGTGAGTTTCAAGGTTTTGTTTGCAATGTCAAGGGTGTGATTTCAAACAAGATGCAATTTTAACCACCCCCCAAAAATGGTGCCACCGATACAGTTCTCATTTTTTACCCCTTTTTAAAAAAATGGTGCTATCGGTAGCACCATTTTTTGAAATGCGGATAAAAAATGTGACCTCTAAAAAACGATAACTCTTGAGAGGTTTTGTTAAGTTGGTAACTTTGTTTCTCGTGAAACAAACTCTATATCAGTTGATTTGCCACCTGACTGTTATAGTTCCATTAAGGAAAACACTCAGGAAGATACTCTCTTGTACCTGGGTAGTTGGGTAGGACGAATAATGGTATGATCAAGCCTCCTTACTAGGTTCCTTGAGATATTTGGCTGAGTACTATTGTTCAACCCTTCACATATATCAGAGAGATATATTATATGGAAAACCCTTGTTTGTAGGCACCCTGAAAACCCTAACTGGGGGGAACATACCAGACAAGGAACAAAAAAGATATTTTTGTTACGTAATCTTGCCTCCTGCATTTTGGTTGTGAAATTACTATACTTTTTTTCCACAATTCTTAGTACTTAAGAATATCCTCAATTTTTTCTTCCTGGATTGTAACCACTCCTCTACTGCAATCACTTACTTCTACAACATCTCTTCAATATTTTCTTGTAGATTATTTATCACTTCATCCTCCACATCCTCTGCCTAATGCTCTTCAATATTGGATTTGTATTTCCTCTTACAAAATTTACTCAATCCATCTACTAGAATTATGCTTCACTCACTCAATTATATAACTCTTCCTAGCATTACACCCTAGTTGGAGTCATATACACTTCTCCTTTTTCTCTGATAAAACTCTACTACTATAATCATCACTAGATTCACTCTCCTTATGCACTTGTTGATGTTCCCTATCAACTCTTCTTGTTGGCATTTATCCATCATGAACATGTTATGTGTTCCTTCATTTACCTCATCTTCAATCTTTATTTTCTTCTTTTGTTCACATCTATTATTCATTTTTACATCATCATCTTCTTTAGCTTGACAACATTCTTGTTGCATATTTCTATCTAGTCTACTTCTGTACTTCTTCAAGAAAATAGTTTCTCTATTCATTTAAAAACACATCAACACTCAACAATTATGGAAGTGAACATTTCCCATCTTCATCTCTTCCATTTTTACATCTATGGTAACATCATCTCTTAATATTGGTACCATCTTTGTTCATGAACATCTCATCATCATTTCTAAGCACTACCATATGTTTTTATCAGATTCTTAATTACCAACCCAAACTGTAACGGACCCATCGACCAACCTGAGGCCAGGGTACGTCACTCCAGAGAAACCACTCATGCTCTGATGCCATTCGCTAACATTCCCAGCCATCAGGCCACAACATGCTACTCTAGGGAACATCTTTCATTCCCATACTGCGGAATATACAATAGCATACCTAGTAGTCAACTAAGAAATGCAACCAAAATTTACTCTTTAGACTGGATGCAACTAAAACATATACATACAGCGCACTCGTGGAAGCTTTACACCTAAACATAAACAAACCATTACTTTATGTAACATACGACCTTTATATTAAAATAACAGTAATTACGGATATGCCTCATTTACAGGAAATTACCCATAAGCACACAAGCAATCATAGTCACATATATGATAAAATCGTAACATGGGCATGTAAATAGCAAAACAACATATCCATATATCATACAATTGATACTTATCTTTAAAAATACTTTCACCAACTGCTTACAGACCGTCCATGAACCTCCCAGCCATAGATTACACTATTCATCACTCTCAACAATGAATCACCCCCGAGCTGGGACTAAACTCCACCCAAGGTAAAGGGATTCCTATCCAAGCTAAGGCTCATGGACAATAGGAAAGACTCCGTCTCAGGTGCTCACTCAACTAACAACCTATAACCTTTCATTCCCCACATGCCTGTCCCACCCAAGGAAGTGTGCTTGTTCTCTGCTCAACAGTCCCTCGGCTGTCCCACTTCCCTTCCAGTGCTTCAACAACAGGCCGGACCGGAAGTCTCAGAGCGTTGTAGATGTAGTTTAGCACCTACGGAAATCAATCCCCATCAATTCTCTCGCTCAAAGAACTGCTAAGTGCCTGACAACCCGCCTCTTCAATCCCGCTAGAAGCTAACCAGGTACACCAACCAAAAGGGATGGGGAAACAGGTTTCAGAAAGGTGGAATGGTTGTCTCAAGGATAACAAATGGTATGAGTGAAATGGTCATGGAGTCATTTCTTGGATAACTGGGTGTGTTTTGGAATCACTGTGAACTCTCTCTCAAAATGATGGTTAGCCTGCTGGTTTTTCCCCCCTCCTGTCTCCCATTCGTAAGGACCTTTTTTTCCGAATAATCCCCCACTGAGCTAAGTTTCCCCATGATATGAATGCATGTTCCCAACTTGAAACTTGTCATATCGAAAGTTACTTTTCTCCACTTGTCCCCAACTTTAGAACTTAGGATAAAATTATCCATACTTTATGTTTTGGGAAATATTAATACAATATTCCCTTGACTTTTGCCCCTTCCTTTCCCTAACTGGTGAAGTTCAGTCCCCCATATATTTTATCATGGTCGTTCTGCGTGCAGTGATTTATTTTATATTAATCATGATTCATGTAAAAAGTAGGCACATTGGCCCTTGCAATCTAGGCGCACTCTCCCAAGTCCAAGACATAAGCATTATGGCTTATAATACTGGCTCACCTGCCTATAATGCATATTATATACACAAAGGTTCACTGACCTTAATATTGTGCACACTTAGTTATTGCACCTTGAGTCCTCTATCTCAAAGGTTATGCGCACCTTAGTTACTGCGTGCGGTATTCATAAATGTGCACATTACATCCCTTTACTGTGCAATATATGCGCGCACCATGCCATGAAAGGTGTATTACAAAAATGATGTCTAAATAGCTCACTAGCTTAAATATACTTGGATTATATTTACATTTGGGTTCGGCCGAGGGATATTACAATCCCCTCCCCTTATTTATGCACTATCCTCAGTGCATCATGTACCCATATACAACAAAATTATCAAAATTCTTCAAAAAGATGCGGGTATTCTGTCCGCATTGCATCCTCGTGCTCCCAAGTAGCATCTTCAGGTCCGTACTAGGTCCATTTTACCTTTACAAGCCCTATGGATTGATTCCGGAGTTGTTTGATTTTTCGATCCAGGATGTGCACCAAATGCACTTGGAAAGCGCCTTCTTGCTCCACCTAAATAAATTTCCATTCAATAACATGATTAGCATCGGGTATATATTCCTTTAGCAATGATACATGGAAGACATTATCAACATACATAGATGCAGGCAATGCAATCATATAAGCAACTAGACCAATCCTCTCTAGGATTTCAAATGGTCCACAAAATCTGGCTGCTAACTTGGCGTAGCTTCCCAACTTCAGGGAGCTCCTGTTATCTTTCACTTTAAGGAAACCATGGTCACCCACTTTGAATTCTCTGTGGATTCTGTTTTTATCAGCATAACTTTTCTGTTTGTCTTGGGTAGCTTTCAAATTCTGCTTAATTTTTAACATTTGGTCCTCCATCTCCTTGAGCAATTCTGGCCCGACTAATATTCTATCAGCTGGATTATCCCATCTTACTGGAGTATTGCAACTTCTGCCATAAATTTCTTCAAATGGGATCATTTTCAATGATGCTTCATACCCATTATTGTAAGCGAATTCTACCAGGTGTAGGTATTTCTCCCATTTCGATGGTTTGTCCATCACATACATTCTCAACATATCTTCTATCACCCTATTCACTCTTTCTTTCTGTCCATCAGACTCAGGATGATAAGTTTTACTAAAGTTCAGATTCGTTCCGAATCCTTTGAACAATCCTGTCCCGAAATTCGAGGTGAATTCCGGGTCTCTGTCAGACACAATCGTTTTAGGAATTCTGTGCAATCGTGCCACTTCCTTCATGACAATATCAGCAACATCTGCTGCTTTGTGAGTAGTTTTTAGTGGAATAAAATGGGAAGCTTTTATAAGCTTGTCCACCACTACCATAATCGAATCATGTAGCTTGCCTTTTCTGGGAAATCCCGTAATAAAATCCATTGTCACCACTTCCCACTTCCATTCAGGAATGGGCAAAGGTTGTAGCAATCCTCCTGGGTTCCTATGCTCTATTTCAACTTTCTGGCACTCCATACACCTAGCGATGTATTCTACAATTTCTCTCTTCATACCTGGCCAAAAGTATTGGCTCTTGACCGCTGTTATGATTTTCTAATATCCAGGGTGCCCTGCATAAGGAGCATTATGCATCTCATGAAAAATTATACGTTTCAAGTCTTGGAAATTTGGTATAAAAATTATGTTCTTGTGCAACAGTATTCCATCTACTCCCAACTTATAATTATCCATCTTTTGTGGTGTCTTACCTTGTTGTATCATTGCCACCAATTCTTTGTACTGCATATCTGTATTTGCAGCCTCCAGAATTCTGCTATTAACATCAGTATGATACATGCTGATGGTTGTAGCATGAAGCTCAGGTACCCTCCTGTTGAGTGCATCAACCACTTTTTTTTCTTTCTCTTTGATATGCTTTATATCAAAGTTATATTCTCTTAGAAATTTTAACCATCTTCTTTGTCTAGCATTTAGATTTGGCTGATCAAATAAATATTTCAAACCATTGTGGTATGTTCTTAGCTCAAACCTCTTTCCCATGAGGTAGCGTCTCCATTTCCTTAGGGCATGCACTATGGATGCCAAATCCAAATCATGAGTGACATAGTTTCTTTCATGCTCCTTCAAGTTCCTTGATTCATAACATATCACGAATCCATTTTGACTGAGGAATCTAGCCAGTCCTTCATTGCATGCATCTATGCATATAATGGAATCCTCATTTGGGTCTGCGATCCTTAGTATTGGAGCACTTGTCAATAATTGTTTCAAATGTTGGAAACTCCTTTCACAGTCCGACATCCACTGAAACTTCATACCTTTCCTTTACAAGGAAGTGATTCGGTCTGCTATCTTCGATAATCCTCCAATGAATATCCTATAATTACCTGCAAGGCCCATGAAATATCTGGCCTATGTCACATTCTTTGGTGCTGACCATTCTCTAATGGATTCTACCTTCTCAGGGTCCACTGCTATCCCATCTTCTGAGATGATATGCCCCAAATAATGAATTAGTTTATGATAAAATGAGCACTTGCTCAATTTGACATACAACTGACGTTACCTTAATACTTGCAACACCATCCTCAAATTTTTTTCATGCTCTTCCTCTGACTTGGAATATATAAGAATGTCATCCAAAAAGACAATGACAAACTTATCCAAATACTCTTGGAAAACACCATTCATTAATCACATGAAAATAGTCGGTGCATTTGAAAATCCAAATGGTACCACTGTGAACTCATAATGACCATACCTTGTCCTGAAGGCAGTCTTGCTAATATCTTCTTCTTTAATTCTTACCTAATGGTATCCTGATCTGAGATCTATTTTTGAAAATATCCTTGCATCCTTCAATTGATGAAAGAGGTCATCAATCCTTGGTAGAGGATATTTGTTCTTAACAGTCACTTTATTCAATTGTCTGAAATCAATGCACAATCTTAACGTTCCATATTTATTTTTCACAAACAAGACTGGGGCACCCCAAGGTGATACACTTGGGCATATATACTCCTTCTTCAGAAGTTCTTCAAGATGCATTTGTAGCTTCTTCAATTCTGGTGTACTCATTCTGTAAGGAATCTTTGATATTGGTGTTGCTCTAGGCATCAAATCTATAAAGAAATCAATGTCTCTCCTTGGGGGTAGTCTTGGTACTTCCTTGAATACATCTTCAAAATCTTTCAGGACTAGATAATCCTCCAAATTTGGCACCTTGTCTTTAGGTGTCTCCTCCATATGAGCTGCAAATATTTGGCATCCTCTTCTATAACATTTCTTCAGCTGTAATGCTGAAATTTATCTAACGGTTTCTGCCTTGGGAATTCTCTACACTTTCCTTTGGTTCCCTTCCTCATCCAAGCAAGTGAATTGTTTGTTATGACAATCCAATACAGCATGATGTGGGTCCAACCAATCCATCCCAATTAATCCATCATGGGAACCTAAGGGTAAGATGTTCAAATCTGCCTTGGTATTTATTCCATTCATGTCTATGAGGCATGACTTAACCATGTCATTAACTTTTCTTCTGGATTTTGTATCCAGTTGCACCAACCAGGATTTCCCATGCTTGCTTCATGGCAATTGCAAACTTTCCACCATATTTGGGTCTATATAACTATGGATAGCTCCTGAATCAATTAAAATAGAAAGGGTTTGGTTGTTGATCATACCTTCCACTTCAATCATGTGGGACTGATACTCTGCTTGCTTATTGTCCAGAGCTACATAAATCCTTGGCACATTTTTGTCCATGTCCTCTACTGTCTTAGCTCATTGTACATTTTGAACAAACCTACTTTTTTTTCCTTTGTGAGGACAATATCTGAACCTATGGTCTCCTTTACAACTCCAACATTGCATAGGTGGTTATCTTGGCCCTTGACTCCCTGTGTCAATAACTTTGGTTTTCTTATGTGTTTGCTGCCATTGTGGATTGTTTCTGAAGAATGGTGGCTTAGCTCCCTTCTTCCTCTGATCCATATTGAATTTATTATTGTCTTCCCAAGCCTTTTGGAAAGTTGGTCTTGCTTTCAACTAGTCATATAAGGATTTATCTCTTCTTATGTTCTCTTCTAAATTCTTGGGATCATCATACTGTATTTTTTCATTGATGAATAATGGAAATCCACTTAAGTATCGTTGAATCTTGACTGTCTCATCCTTAATGAAAGAGACATACTTCAACAGTTCTAGAAACCTTCTCTCATATTCATCGATGGTCGTACTTCCAAGCTTGAGTTCAAAGAACTCTTTCATTTTCTTTTCATAGTATCTCTTGGTCAAGTACTTCTTCTCAAAATACTTCTTGAATTCTCTCAAAGTAACAATTTTCTCTACAATGTGTTATACTTGCACAAGTTGATCCCACCACTTGGAGGCCTTTCCTTTGAGTTTATAGATAGGGATTCTACCTTCAGCATGGGAAGAATAATTATGCAATTGAAAATACTTCCTCATGCCTAGAAACCATGTTTCGACATCTTCATCCTTCTATTGCTCACCATCAAATGTAGGAGGTTTGATTTTGTTCATTTCTCCTCCTAGCTCATCCACCCCAGATCTCTTATACCTTCTGGTAGGGGATAGACTTGATTTTTTTCCTATTCTCTTATGGGAATGATGGTGATGCATACTAGCACTTTTTACTTCTCTCTTCTCCTCTAAAGATTTGTGACTCTCAAATCTACTTGAGTCACTCTCCTTAGCCAATTTATTCTCTATTATGTTCAAACTTTCCAATAGTTTCATGTTGAAGTCATCCTGCTGCTCTTTGGCTTTCATAATCCTTTCATTATCAGGTTTATGGCTTTGGACATACTTCTGCAAATTCTTAATGGTCTCATCCATATTCATATCTTCATTCCTTTCTTCTCCATGTCCGTTGGAGTTCGTTCCTTCCATGCCCAAATGGACATCCATCCCTCTGCTCTTCTCTGGATGACTGTAATTCCCCTATGCCTCTTCCATCCTTACGAATTCTTCACTGGTTTATCCTGACCGAGTTGTTGTTAATTATGCAAAACATGCAGCCATCAAAACTAATCAGACTAACAAATCAACAAGTCATGAGAATATGCACTATTTCGATTTGACATACACATCAACATTATCACTCTCGGTTTCCTGGTGTTATCACCACGACAATTCTAGAGAAGACCCAAGTATCGAGAATGCTGATGCGCAGTGCCTTCTGAGATACACTTTCGCAAGTAGGTTGTTTTGTTGAAACTACTTTCGCCAAGACGTGGTATCACGTGTCTCAACATGTCAAATCCACCACTCGTGGAGCGGGCGATGGCTAGTCAGATCACCCTGCTTCATTCATTCGGTACTTCGCAGCCATGTGATGTCAGGTGAACACCGCCATATAACGAATCACAAAATATAATCATTCTAAATGGATTGGATGAGCATGGCAACCCAACGCTCTTTGAACGTAATCTGTTTATGCTTCATAAATGGAGTTCTATAATTACCACTCCCCAAGTATGAAGATATCTGCATATCCATAACCGTAGTAATATTCAAGTTTCTCTACTTCCTGCTCTCTGTAGAGACACATTTCATTATCCCCAACCTAAGATACATGGACAACGCTAAGTCGAGTGAGACTGGTTATTCGAGCAACATGCTAGGCTTTCTTGCGAATAAGGAGGAAAGGGTCCTCGCGCACCTTCTAGAAACTAAGTTCCACACAGAGCCGGTTATAGACTCGTGATTCGAAGTCAGAATGAATCCCATTATAAAGGATTTAGTCATCAACAAGCTAGCCACTAAGAAGAAAAGGAGTAAGTGGCATAAGAAGGAGGAATCTACAGTTGAAGCAGCCGAAAGTGTTGGAGAAAATCTACCGGTCTGGTTAGATTCCTCTTTAAAGGCGGAGATCGCTAATATGAAGTAAATATTCAACTAAGATAAGCATGTCTCAACGAATTTTGAACAACTGGTAGCGGAGGTAAAGAATACAAGAGATGATAGGTCTATTCTTCAATGGCCCTTTTTACAACAAGCTAACTGTTGTCATCACCCTTTTGTAATTTTGTAATTAATATGATTATATAAATAGAGAAACGGATTTTAGACTGTTTTATTATAATTTCTATCTGGTGATGTTATGACCCTTGTTTTCTTTTATAATATTTTTTTCTTGTAATCTTATATTTTATTTTCGTCTGTCTAACTCGAAAGAAATTAAAATTCGGAATTCTTTTTAATTAATTCTTCAATGCGGTTATGTGTTTATTTTTGTTTTATTATTATGCAATTTAAACTCAGACTCCTCTCCTTCCAAGCGACTTCGCGTGCATTAACTTGACTTGTTCATTTATATTATCGCGGATAGCAATATTACAAGGTAAACGCTTCTCCGCACTCCTAAATCTATTGCGTGTTTCTTCTTCATCGTACCGACTACTTACGCGCACTACTCTGGCGTTGTGTGCCAATATCCATTGCACACAATTTTGATACGGCACACTGATATTCCACATGCATGCACCATGTCAAGTTTAACATACTCCTTCGCGCTCAAATATTTGCGTGTATTACTAAATACACCGCTGTGAAACAACTTATATTCATACTTATGCACGTAGCAAAAAAACTCCTCTGCATTAAGCAATACTTGCGCACCCCATGTGCACCTTACTATGTGTGTGCATACTGCACAAGGCTAATTTTAGGGCATGCATCTACACATATTAATCTTCTGCGCGGTGCCACAATTTCCCGCGCAAACTGGCATGCCACGATTTCCCGTGTGGTGCTAAATTATACCGAATTGTAATGAACACCTCGACCAAGGATGATTTTAGGGGATAAATTTCGCTCATGGGATAATTTTCCATGGTTTTTCCAAAAATGAGATTCGCTATTTTAAAAATTATTCGCCCAAATTCTATAGGATAAAAATATTTTACCTTAAAAATCGCCAAAATTTTATAAAATCTATATAAAATACTTAGAAATTTGAATATTTTTACAAAAATATCGCCAAACATTTATAGTTGACATATGAAAGATTAGTAAAATTCTCCAAGGTTTCTACATTTTAAAATAAATTTCCATCCTTAAAATCATCCCTGCCCTCGACCAACCTGAGGCTGGGGTACACCACTCTAGAGAAACCACTCATGCTCTGACTCCATTCGCTAACATTTCCAGCCATCAGGTCGAGACATGCTACTCTAGGGAACATCTTTCGTTCCCATACTGCGGAACATACAGTAGCATACCCAGTAGTCAACTAAGCAATGCCACCTAAATTTACTCTTTAGACTGCATGCAACTAAAACATATACATACAGCACGCTCATGGAAGCTTTACATATAAACATAAACAAACCATTACTTTCTGTAACATACGAATTTTATATTAAAATAACAGTAATTACCGATATGCCTCATTTACAAGAAATTACCCATAAGCACACAAGCAACCATAGTCACATATATGATAAAATCGTAACATGGGCATGTAAATAGAAAAACAACATATCCATAATATCCATATACAATTGATACTTATCTTTAAAAAGACTGTCATGAACTACTTACAGACCATCCACAAACCTCCCAGCCATACATTACACTATTCATCACTCTCAACAATGAATCACCCTCGAGCTGGGACTGAACTCCACCCAGGGTAAAGGGATTCCTATCCAGGCTAAGTCTCATGGACAACAAGAAAGACTCTGTCTCAGGTGCTCACTCAACTAACAGCCTACAACCTCTCATTCCCCACATGCCTGTCCCACCTAAGGAAGTGTGCCCCTTCTCTGCTCAACAGTCCCTCAGTTTCCCCACTTCCCTTCCAAGGATTCAGCAATAGGCCAGACCGAAAGTCTTAGAGCGCTGTAGTTGTAGTTTAGCACCTACGAAAATCAATCCCCAACAATTCTCTCGCTCATAGAACTGCTCACGGGCCTGACAACCCACTTCTTCAATCCCGCTCCAAGCTAACCAGGTACACCAACCAAAACAGACGGGGAAACAGGTTTCAAAAAGGTGGAATGGTTGTCTCAAGGATAACAGAAGGTATGAATGAAATGGTCATGGAGTCATTGACTGGATAACTGAGTGTGTTTTGGAATCACTGTGAACTCTCTCTCAAAATGATGGTCAGCCTGCTGGTTTTTCCCCCCTCCTGTCTCCCATTCGTAAGGACCTTTTTCTTCCAAAAAAAATCCCCCACTGAGCTAAGTTTCCCCACGATATGAATGCATGTCCCCAAATTGACACTTGTCATATTAGATGTTACTTTTGTCCACTTGTCCCCAACTTTAGAACTTAGGATAAAATTATCCATACTTTATGTTTTGGGAAATATTAATATAATATTCCCTTGACTTTTGGCCCTCCCTTTCCCTAACTGGTGAAGTTCAGTCCCCCATATCTTTTATCGTGGTTTGTCTGCATGCAGTGATGTATTTTATATTAATCATGAGTCATGTACAAAGTAGGCGCATTGGCCCTTGACATCTAGGCACGTTGGCCTAAGTCCAATACATAAGTATTTTAGCTTATAATATTGGCTCACCAGCCTATAATGCATATTATATACACAAAGGTTTGATAACCTTAATATTGCACGCACTTAGTTACTGCATGTTGTATCCTTTGTCTCTAAGGTTGCACGCACCTTAGTTACTGCACACGGTATTCAAAAATCTACACATTACATCCCTTTACTGGGCAGTATATGTGCGCACCATGCCATGAAAGGTGTATTACAAAAATGATGTCTAAACAACACACTAGCTTAAATATACTTGGATTATATTTACATTTGGGTTTGGCCGAGGGATATTACAATCCCCTCCCCTTATTTATGCACTGTCCTCAGTGCATCATGTACCCATATACAACAGAATTCTCAAAATTCTTCAAAAATATGTGGGTATTCTGTTTGCATTGCATCCTCATGCTCCCAAGTAGCATCTCCAGGTCTATACCAGGTCCATTGGACCTTTACAAGCTCGACTACTTGATTCTGGAGTTGTTTTATTTTTCGATCCAGGATGCGCACCAGATGCACTTGGAAAGCGCCTTCTTGTTCCACCTGAATAACATTCCAATCAATAACATGATTAGCATTGGGTATATATTCCTTTAGCAATGATACATGGAAGACATTATCAACATACATAGATGCAGGCAATGCAATCATATAAGCAACTGGACCAATCCTCTCTAGGATTTTAAATGGTCCACAAAATCTGGCTGCTAACTTGGCACAGCTTCCCAACTTCAGAGAGCTATTATTAGCTTTCACTTTCAGGAAAGCATGATCACCCACTTTGAATTCTCTATGGATTCTATTTTTATCAGCATAACTTTTCTGTCTGTCTTGGGCATCTTTCAAATTCTTCTTAATTTTTAACATTTGGTCCTCCATCTCCTTAAGCAATTCTGGCCCGAGTACTGGTCTATCAGCTGTATTATCCCAACTTACTGGAGTATTGCACCTTCTGTCGTAAAGTGCTTCAAATGGGCTCATTTTCAATGATGCCTGATACCCATTATTGTAAACGAATTCTACCAGGTGTAGGTATTTTTCCCATTTCAATGGTTTGTCCATAACATACATTCTCAACATATCTTCTATCACCCTATTCACTCTTTCTGTCTGTCCATCAGACTCGATATGATAAGCTATACTAAAGTTTAGATTCGTTCTGAATCCTTTGAACAATCCTTTCAAGAAATTCGTGGTGAATTGCGTGTCTCTGCCAGACACAATCGTTTTAGGAATTCCGTGCAATCATGCAACTTCGTTCATGAAAATATCAACAACATCTATTGCTTTGTGAGTATTTTTTAGTGGAATAAAATGGGCAACAATTGTAAGCTTGTCCACCACTACCATAATCGAATCATGTAGCTTGCCTGGTCTGGGCAATCCCGTAATAAAATCCATTGTCACCACTTCCCACTTCCATTCAGGAATGGGAAAAGGTTGCAGCAATCCTGCTGGGTGCCTATGCTCTGTTCTAACTTTCTGGCACTCCATACACCTAGCGATGTATTCTGCAATTTCTCTCTTCATACCTAGACAACAGTACTGGATCTTGACCGCTAATACAGTTTTTTGATATCCAGGGTGCCCTGCATAAGGAGCATTATGCAACTCATGCAAAATTATATGTTTCAAGTCCTGGACATTTTGTATAAAAATTATGTTCTTGTGCAGCAGTATTCCATCTACTCCCAACTTATAATTATCCATCTTCTATGGTGTCTTACCTTGTTGTAGCATTGCTACCAATTCTCTGTATTACAGATCTGTATTTGCAGCCTCCAGAATTTTTCTATTAACATCAGTCTGATACATGTTGATGGCTTTAGCATGAAGCTCATGCACCCTCCTATTGAGTGCATAAACCACTTTATTTTCTTTCCCTTTGATATGCTTTATATCAAAGTTATATTCTCTTAGAAATTCTAACCATCTGCTTTGTCTAGCATTTAGATTTGGTTGATCAAATAAATATTTCAAACCATTGTGGTCTGTTCTTAGCTCAAACCTCTTTCCCATGAGGCAGTGTCTCCATTTCCTCGGGGCATGCACTATGGTTGCCAACTCCAAATCATGAGTGGCATAGTTTCTTTCATGCTCCTTCAACTTCCTTGATTCATAACATATCACAAATCCATTTTGACTGAGGACTCCACCCAGTCCTTCATTGCATGCATCTATGCATACAATGAAATCCTCATTTGGGTCTGCGATCCTTAGTATTGGAACACTTGTCAATAATTGTTTCAAATGTTGGAAACTCCTTTCACAGTCCGACGTCCACTGAAACTTCATACCTTTCCTTGGCAAGGAAGTGATTGGGTGTGCTATATTCGAGAATCCTCCAATGAATCTCATGTAATAACCTGCAAGGCCCATGAAAGATCTGACTTCTGTCACATTCTTTGGTGCTAACCATTCTCTAATGGCTTCTACCTTCTCAGGTTCCACTGCTATCCCATCTTCTGAGATGATATACCCCAAATAATGAATTAGTTTTTGATAAAATGAACACTTTATCAATTTGGCATACAATTGATGTTCCCTTAATAATTGCAACACCATCCTCAAATGATTTTCATGCTCTTCCTTTGACTTGGCATATATAAGAATGTCATCCAAAAAGTCAATGAAAAACTTGTCCAAATACTCTCGGAAAACACCATTCATTAAGCACATGAAAACAACTGGTGCATTTGACAATCCAAATGGTACCACCGTGAACTCATAATGACCATACCTTGTCCTGAAGGCAGTCTTGCTAATATCTTATTCTTTAATTCTTACCTGATGGTATCCTGATCTGAGATCTATTTCTGAAAATATCCTTGCATCCTTCAATTGATCAAAGAGGTCATCAATCCTTGGTAGAGGATATTTGTTCTTAACAGTCACTTTATTCAATTGTCTCAAGTCAATGCACAATCTTAACGTTCCATCTTTATTTTTCACAAACAAGACTGGGGCACCCCAAGGTGATACACTTGGGCATATATAGCCCTTCTTCAAAAGTTCTTCAAGATTCATTTGCAACTCCTTCAATTCTGGTGTACTCATTCTGTAAGGAGTCTTTGATACTGGTGTTGCTCCAAGCATCAAATCTATAGAGAAAATCAATGTCTCTCCTTGGGGGTAGTGTCGGTACTTCCTTGAATACATCTTCAAAATCTTTCAGGATTGGATAATCCTCCAAATTTGGCACCTTGTCTTTAGGTGTCTCCTCCATATGAGCTGCAAATATTTGACATCCTCTTATATAACATTTCTTCAGCTGTAATGCTGATTTTTCTCTAACGGTTACTGCCCTGGGAATTCCCTGCACTTTCCTTTGGTTCCCTACCTCATCCAAGAAAGTGAATGCTTTGTTATGATAATACAATAGAGGATTCTGTGGGTCCAACCAATCCATCCCAATTAAACAGTCATAGTAACCTAAGGGTAAGATGTTCAAATCTGCCCTGGTATTTATTCCATTCAGGTCTATGAGACAGGACTTAAACATCTCATTAATTTTTCTTCTGGATCCTATAGCCAGTTGCACCAACCAAGATTTCCCATGCTTGGTTCTTGGAAATTGCAAACTTTCCACCATCTTTGGGCCTATATAACTATGGCTAGATCCTGAATCAATTAAAATAGCAAGGGTTTGTTTGTTGATCATACCTTCCACTTCAATCATGTGGGACTAATACTCTCCTTGCTTGTTGTCCAGGGCTGCATAAATCCTTGGCACATTTCTGCCCATGTCCTCTACTGTCTCAGCTCGTTGTAAATTGTGAACAACCCTATCTTTTTCGCCTTTGTGAGAACAATCTCTGAACATATGGTCTCCTTTACAACCCCAACATTGCATAGGTGGTTGTCTTGGCCCTTGACTCATTGTGTCAATCACTCTGGTTTCCTTATGCATTTTCTGCCATTGTCGATTATTTCTGAAGAATGGTTTCTTAGCTCCCTTCTTCCTCTGATCCATCTTGAATTTCTTATTGTCTTCCAAAGACTTTTGGAAAGTTGGTCTTGCTTTCAACTGGTCATATAAGCATTTATATCTTCTTATGGTCTATTCTAAAGTCTTTGGACCATCATACTATATTTTGTCATTGATGAACAATGGAAATCCACTTAAGTACCGTTGAATATTGACTATCTCATCCTTAATGAAAGAGACATACTTCAACAGTTTCAGTAACCTTCTCTCATATTCATCGATGGTCATACTTCCAAGCTTGAGTTCAAAGAACTATTTCATTTTCTTGTCATAGTTTCTCTTGGTAAAGTACTTCCTCTCGAAATAATTCTTGAATTCTCTCCAAGTAACACTTTTCTCTACAATGTGTTTTACCTGCACAAGTTGATCCCACCACAAGGAGGCCTTTCCTTTGAGTTGATAGATAACAATTCTACCTTCAACATGGGAAGAATAATTATGCAATTGAAAATACTTCCTCATGCCTAGCAACCATGTTTCAGCATCTTCATCCTTCTTGTGCTCACCATCAAATGTAGGAGGTTTGATTTTGTTCATTTCTCCTCACAACTCATCCACCCTAGATCTCTTATATCTTTTGACACAGGATAGACTTGAGTTGTTGCATGTTCTATTATGGGAATGATGGTGATGCCTACTAGAACTTTTTACTTCTCTCTTCTCCTCTGAATATTTGTGACTCTCAGATCTACTTGTGTCACTCTCCTTATCCAATTTCTTCTCTATTCTATTCAAATTTTCCAATAGTTTCATGTTGAAGTCATCTTGCTACTCTTTGGATTTCATAAGCCTTTCATTATCAACTTTATAGCTTTGGACATCCTTCTGCAAATTCTTAATGGTCTCAGCCATATTCATATCTTCATTCCTTTCTTATCCATTTCTGTTGGAGTTTGTTCCTTCCATGCCCAAATGGACATCCATCCCTCTTCTCTTCTCTAGATGACTATAATTCCCCTGTGCCTCTTCCATCCTTACGGATTCTGCATTGGTCTGTCCTGACCAAGTTGTTGTTAATTCTCAAAAAACTAAATGCAACTTGAAGAACTTCTGAAGAAGGGGTATATACGCCCATGTGTATCACCTTGGGGTGCCCCAGTCTTGTTTGTGAAAAAGGAAGGTGGAACGTTAATATTGTGCATGGACTTCAGACAATTGAATAAAGTGATTGTTAAGAACAAATATCCTCTACCAAGGATTGATGACCTCTTTGATCAATTGAAGGATGCAAGGATATTTTCAAAAATAGACCTCAGATCAGGATACCATTAGGTAAGAATTAAAGAAGAATATATTAGCAAGATCACCTTCAAGACAAGGTATGGTCATTATGAGTTCACGGTGGTACCATTTGGATTGTCAAATGCACCGGCAGTTTTTATGTGCTTAATGAATGGTGTTTTCCGAGAGTATTTGGACAAGTTTTCCATTGTATTTTTGGATCACGTTATTATATATTCTAAGTCATAGGAAGAGCATGAACATCATTTGAGGATGGTGTTGCAAGTTTTAAGGGAACATCAGTTGTATGCCAAATTGATCAAGTGTTCATTTTATCAGAAACTAATTCATTATTTGGGGAATATCATCTCAGAAGATGGGATAGTAGTGGACCCTGAGAAGGTAGAAGCCATTAGAGAATGGTAATCACCAAAGAATTTGACAAAGGTCAGATCTTTCATGGGCCTTGCAGGTTATTACAGAAGATTCATTGGAGGATTCTCGAATATAGAACACCCAATAACTTCCTTGCAAAGGAAAGGTATGAAGTTTTAGTGGATGTCGAACTTTGAAAGGAGTTTCCAACATTTGAAACAATTATTGACAAGTACTCCAATACTAAGGATTGTAGACCCAAATGAAGATTTCATTGTATGCACAGACGCATGCAATGGAGGACTGGGTGGAGTCCTCAGTCAAAATGGATTCATGATATGTTATGAATCAAGGAAGTTGAAGGAGCATGAAAGAAACTATGCCACTCATGATTTGGAGTTGGCAGCCATAGTGCATACCCTGAGGAAATGGAGACACTACCTCATGGGAAAGAGGTTTGAGATAAGAACAGACCACAATGGTTTGAAATATTTATTTGATCAGCCAAATCTAAATGCTAGACAAAGCAGATGGTTAGAATTTCCAAGCAAATATAGCTTTGATATAAAGCATATCACAGGGAAAGAAAATAAAGTGGCTGATGCACTCAGCAGGAGGGTGCATGAGCTTCATGCTACAACCATCAGCATGTATCAGACTGATGTTAATAGAAAAATTATGGAGGCTGCAAATATAGATCTGTAGTACACATAATTGGTAGCAATGCTAAAGCAAGGTAAGACACCATAGAAGATGGATAATTATAAGTTGGGGGTAGATGGAATACTGCTACATAAGAACATAACATTTATACCAAATGTCCAGGACTTGAAACGTATAATCTTGCATGAGATGCATAATTATCCTTATGAAGGGCACCCTGGATATCAGAAAACCGTAACAGTGGTCAAGAGCCAATACTTTTGGCCAGGTATGAAAAGAGAAATTGCAGAATAGATCACTAGGTGTATAGAGTGCCAGAAAGTTAAAACAGAGCATAGGCACCCAGCAGGATTGCTGCAACCTTTGCCCATTCCTGAATGGAAGTGGGAAGTGGTGACAATGGATTTTATTACGGGATTGCCTAGAACAGGCAAGCTACATGATTTGATTATGGTAGTGCTGGACAAGCTTACATAAGATGGCCATTTTATTCAATGAAAAACTACTCACAAAGCAACAGATGTTGCTGATATTTTCATGAAGGAAGTGGCACGATTGCATGAAATTCCTAAAACGATTTTGTCTGACAGAGACCCGAATTTCATCTCGAATTTATGGAAAGGATTGTTCAAAGGATTCAGAACAAATCTAAACTTTAGTACATCTTATCATCCTGAGTCTGATGGACAGATAGAAAGAGTGAATAGGGTGATAGAAGATATGTTGAGAATGTATGTGATGGACAAACCATCGAAATGGGAAAACTACCTACACCTGATAGAATTTGCTTACAATAATGGGTATCAGGCATCATTGAAAATGATTCCATTTGAAGCACTTTATGGAAGAAGGTGCAATACTCCAGTAAGCTAGGATAATCTAGCTGATAGAAGAGTAGTCGGGCCAGAATTGCTCAAGGAGATGGAGGAACAAATGTTAAAATTAAGCAGAATTTGAAAGTTGCCCAAGACAAACAAAAAAGTTGTGCTGATAAAAACAAAATCCAGAGAGAATTCAAAGTGGGTGATCATGTTTTCCTAAAAGTGAAAGCTAACAGGATCTCACTGAAGTTGGGAAGTTGTGCCAAGTTAGCATCCAGATTTTATGGACCAATTGAAATCCTAGAGAGGATTGGTCCAGTTGCTTATATGATTGCATTGTTTGCATCTATGTTTGTTCATAATGTCTTCCATGTATAATTGATAAAGGAATATATGTCCGATCCTAATCATGTTATTGATTGGAATGTTATTCAGGTGGAGCAAGAAGGCACTTTCCAAGTGCATCCGGTTCGCATCCTGGATTGAAAAATCAAACAAATTTAGAATCACGCCATAGGGCTTGTAAAGGTCCAATGGACCTGGTATAGACCTAAAGACGCTACTTGGGAGCATGAGGATGCAATGCAAACAGAATAGCCACAACTTTTTGAAGAATTTTGAGAATTTTGTTGTATATGGGTACATGATGCACTGAGGACAACTCATAAATAAGGGGAGGGGATTTTAATATCCTCGTCCGAACCGAAATGTAAATATAATCCAAGTATATTTAATCTAGTGAGTTGTTTAGAGATCATTTTTGTAATACACCTTTCATGGCATGGTGCATGCATATACTGCGCAGTAAACGGATGTAATCTGCACATTTTTGAATACCGCGCGCAATAACTAAGGTGCGCACAACCTTAGAGACAGAGGACACATCACGCAGTAACTAAGTGTGTGCAATTATAAGGTCAACAAACCTTTTTGTATATAATATGCATTATAGGCTGGTGAGCCAGTATTATAAGCCAAAATGCTTATGTCTTGGACTTAGGCCAACACGCCTAGATGTCAAGGGCCAATGCACCTACTTTGTACATGACTCATGATTAATAGAAAATACATCACTGCGCGAAGATCGACCACTATAAAAGAGATGGGGGACTGAACTTTACCAGTTAGGGAAAGGGAGGGCCAAAAGTCAAGGGAATATTATATTAATATTTCCCAAAACATAAAGTATTGATAATTTTATCCTAAGTTCTAAAGTTGGGAACAAGTGGGCAAAAGTAACTTCCGATATGACAAGTGTCAAGTTGGGGAAATGCATTCATATCCTAGGGAAAATTATCTCAGTGGGGGATTATTCGAAAAAAAAGGACCTTACGAACGGGAGATGGGAGGGGGGAAAAACCAGCAGGCTGACCATCATTTTGGGAGAGAGTTCACAGTGATTTCGAAACACACTCAGTTATCCAGTCAATGACTCCATGAGCATTTCACTCATACCTTCCGTTATCCTCGAGACAACCATTCCACCTTTCTGAAACCTGTTTCCCCGTCCCTTTTGGTTGGTGTACCTGGTTAGCTTGGAGCCGGATTGAAGAAGCATGTTGTTAGACCCGTGAGTAGTTCTATGAGGGAGAGAATTGTTGGGGATTGATTTACGTAGGTGCTAAACTATAGCTAAAACACTCTGAGACTTCCGGTCCGAACTATTGTTGAAGCCCTGGAAGGGAAGTGGGGAAGCCGAGGGACTGTTGAGCAGAGAAGGGGAACACTTCCTTGGGTGGGAAAGGCATGTGGGGAATGAGAGGATGTAGGCTGTTAGTTGAGTGAGCACTTGAGACAAAGTATTTCCTGTTGTCCATGATCCTTAGCCTGGATAGGAATCCCTTTACCATGGGTGGAGTTCAGTCCCAGCTCGGGGGTGACTCACTGTTGAGAGTGATGAACAGTGTAATCTATGGCTGGGAGGTTCGTGGACGATCTGTAAGAAGTTGGTGATAGTATTTTTAAAAATAAGTATCAATTGTATGATATATGGATATGTTGTTTTTCTATTTACATGCCCATGTTACGATTTTATCATATATGTGACTATGATTGCTTATGTGCTTATGGGTAATTTCCTATAAATGAGGCATATCGGTAATTACTATTATTTTAATATAAAATTTGTGTGTTACATAAAGTAACGGTGCCCAAGGAAGTTTACCCCTTCTCTGCTCAACAGTCCCACGGCTGCCCCACTTCCCTTAAAGGGCTTCGACAACAGCTCATAATGGAAGTCTTAGAGCGCTGTAGCTATAGTTTAGCACATATGGAAATCAATCCCCAACAATTCTCTCACTCAGAGAACTGCTCACGGGCCTTACAACCCGCTTCTTCAATCCCGCTCCAAGATAACCAAGTACACCAACCAAAAGGGATGGGGAAACAGGTTTTGGAAAGGTGGAATGGTTGTCTCAAGGATAATGGAAGGTATGACTGAAATGGTCATGGAGTCATTGACTGGATAAATGAGTGTGTTTTGGAATCACTGTGAAGTCTCTCTCCAAATGATGGTTAGCTTGCTAGTTTCCCCCCCCCTCCTGTCTCCCGTTCGTAAGGTCCTTTTTTTGCCAAAAAAATCCCCCACTGAGCTAAGTTTCCCCATGATATGAATGCATGTCCCCAACTTGACACTTGCCATATCAGAAGTTACTTTTGTCCACTTGTCCCTAACTTTATAACTTAGGATAAAATTATCCATACTTTATGTTTTGGGAAATATTAATATAAAATTCCCTTGACTTTTGGCCCTCCCTTTCTCTAGTTGGTGAAGTTCAGTCCCCCATATCTTTTATTGTGGTCAGTCTATGCACAATGATGTATTTTATATTAATCATGAGTCATGTACAAAGTAGGCGCATTGGCCCTTTACATCTAGGCACGCTGGCCTAAGTCCAAGACATAAGTATTCTGGCTTATAATACTAGCTCACCAACCTATAATGCATATTATATACACAAAGGTTTGTTCACCTTAATATTGTGCGTACTTAGTTACTACGCGTTGTATCCTCTGTCTCTAAGTTTGCGCGCACCTTAGTTACTATGCGTGGTATTCAGAAATCTGCACATTACATCCCTTTACTATGAAGTATATGCACGCACCATTCCATGAAAGGTGTATTACAAAAATGATGTCTAAACAACTCACTGGCTTAAATATAGTTGGATTATATTTACATTTGGGTTTGACCGAGGGATATCACATTCCCTCCCCTTATTTATGCACTATCCTTAGTGCATCATGTACCCATATAAAACAAAATTCTCAAAATTATTCAAAAAGATGCGGGTATTCTGTCCGCATTGCATCCTCATGCTCCCAAGTAGCATCTTCAGGTTCGTACCAGGGCCATTGGACCTTTACAAGCCCCATGGCTTGATTCCTGATTTGTTTGGTTTTTTGATCCAAGATGCGCACCAGATGCACTTGGAAAGAACCTTCTTGCTCCACTTGAATAACATTCCAATCAATAACATGATTAGCATCGGGTATATATTTATTTAGCAATGATACATGGAAGACATTATGAACAAACATAGATGCAAGAAATGCAATCATATAAGAAACTAGACCAATCCTCTCTAGGATTTCAAATGGTCCACAAAATCTAGCTGCTAACTTGGTGCAGCTTCCCAACTTCAGGGAGCTCCTGTTAGCTTTCACTTTCAGGAAAACATGATCACCCACTTTGAATTCTCTGTGAATTTTGTTTTTATCAGCATAACGTTTCTCTGTGTCTTGGGAAGCTTTCAAATTCTTCTTAATTTTTAACATTTGATCCTCCATCTCCTTGAGCAATTCTGGCCCAACTACTATTCTATCAATTGGATTATCCCAGCTTACTGGAGTATTTCACCTTCTACCGTAAAGTGCTTCAAATGGGATCATATTCAATGATGTCTGATACCCATTATTGTAAGAGAATTATACCAGGTGTAGGTAGTTTTCCCATTTCGATGGTTTGTCCATCACATACATTCTCAACATATCTTCTATCACCCTATTCACTCTTTCTGTCTGTCCATCAGACTCGGGATGATAAGTTGTACTAAATTTTAGATTCTTTCCAAATTGTTTGAACAATCCTTTCCATAAATTTGAGGTGAATTTTGGGTCTCTGTCAGACACAATCGTTTTAGTAATTTCGTGCAATCGTGCCACTTCCTTCATGAAAATATCAGCAACATCTGCTTCTTTGTGAGTAGTTTTTAGTGGAATAAAATGGGCAAATTTTGTAAGTTTTCCACCACTACCATAATCGAATCATGTAGCTTTCCTGTTCTGAGCAATCCCGTAATAAAATCCACTGTCACCACTTCCCACTTCCATTCAGGAATGGGCAAAGGTTGTAGCAATCCTGCTGGGTGCCTATGCTTTGTTTTAACTTTCTGGCACTCCATACACCTAGCGATGTATTCTACAATTTCTCTCTTCATACCTGGCCAAAAGTATTGGCTCTTGACTACTATTACGATTTTCTGATATCCAGGGTGCCTTGCATAAGGAGAATTATGCATCTCATGAAAAATTATACGTTTCAAGTCCTAGACATTTGGTATAAAAATTATGTTCTTGTGCAACAGTATTCCATCTACTCCCAACTTATAATTGTCCATCTTCTGTGGTGTCTTACCTTGCTGTAGCATTGCTACCAATTCTCTATACTGCAGATCTGTATTTGCAGCCTCCAGAATTTTTCTATTAACATCAGTCTGATACATGTTGATGGCTGTAGAATGAAGCTCATGCACGCTCCTATTGAGTGCATCAACTTCTTTATTTTCTTTCTCTTTGATATGCTTTATATCAAAGTTATATTCGCTTAGAAATTCTAACCATCTGATTTGTCTAGCATTTAGATTTGGCTGATCAAATAAATATTTCAAACCATTGTGGTCTATTCTTAGGTCAAACCTCTTTCACATGAGGTAGTGTCTCCATTTCCTCAGAGCATGCACTATGGATGACAACTCCAAATCATGAGTGGCATAGTTTCTTTCATGCTCCTTCAACTTCCTTGATTCATAACATATCACAAATCCATTTTGATTGAGGACTCCACCCAGTCCTTCATTGCATACATCTGTGCATAAAATGAAATCTTCATTTGGGTCTGCGATCGTTAGTATTGGAGCACTTGTCAATAATTGTTTCAAATGTTGGAATCTTCTTTCATAGTCCGACGTCCACTGAAACTTCATACCTTTCCTTTGAAAGTAAGTGATTGGGTGTGCTATCTTCGAGAATCCTCTAATGAATCTCTTGTAATAACCTGCAAGGCACATGAAATATTTGACCTATGTCACATTCTTTGGTGCTGACCATTCTCTAATGGCTTCTACCTTCTCAGGGTCCACTTCTATCCCATCTTCTGATATGATATTCCCCAAATAATGAATTATTTTCTAATAAAATGAGCACTTGATCAATTTGGCATACAAATGATGTTCCCTTAATACTTGCAACACCATCCTCAAATGATGTTCATGCTCTTCCTCTGACTTGGAATATATAAGAATGTCATCCAAAAAGACAATGACAATCTTGTCCAAATACTCTTGGAAAACACCATTCATTAAGCACATGAAAACAACCGGTGCATTTGACAATTCAAATGGTACCACTGTGAACTCATAATGACCATACCTTGTCCTGAAGGCGGTCTTGCTAATATCTTCTTCTTTAATTCTTACCTGATGGTATCCTAATCTGAGATCTATTTTTGAAAATATCCTTGCATCCTTCAATTGATCAAAGAGGTCATCAATCCTTGGTAGAGGATATTTGTTCTTAATAGTCACTTTATTCAATTATCTCAAGTCAATGCACAATCTTAACGTTCCATCTTTATTTTTCACAAACAAGACTGGGGCACCCCAAGGCGATACACTTGGGCGTATATACCCCTTCTTCAGAAGTTCTTCAAGTTGCATTTGCAACTCCTTCAATTCTGGTGTACTCATTCTGTAAGGAATCTTTGATATTGGTTCTGCTCTAGGCATCAAATCTATAGAGAAATCAATGTCTCTCCTTGAGGGTAATCCTGGTACTTCCTTGAATACATCTTCAAACTCTTTAAGGACTGGATAATCCTCCAAATTTGGCACCTTGTCTTTAGGTGTCTCCTCCATATGAGCTGCAAATATTTGACATCCTCTTCTATAACATTTCTTCAGCTGTAATATTGGAATCTCTCTAACGGTTATTTCCCGAATTCCCTGCACTTTGCTTTGGTTCGCTTCCTCATCCAAGCAAGTGAATGTTTTGTTATGACAATCCAATAGAGCATGATGTGGGTCCAACCAATCCATCCAAATTAAACTGTCATAGGAACTTAAGAGTAAGATGTTCAAATCTGACAGGTATTTATTCCATTCAGGTCTATGAGGTAGGACTTAACCATCTCATTAACTTTTCTTATGGCTCCTATAGCTAGTTGCACGAACCAAGATTTCCCATGCCTGCTTCTTGGCAATTGCAAACTTTCCACCATCTTTGGGTCTATATAACTATGTCTAGCTCCTAAATAAATTAAATTAGCAAGGGTTTGGTTGTTGATCATACCTTCCACTTCAATCATGTGGGATTGATAGTCTACTTGGTTATTGTCTAGGGCTGCATAAATCCTTGGCACATTTCTGCCCATGTCCTCTACTATCTCAGCTCGTTGTACATTGTGAACAACCCTACCTTTTTCGCCTCCGTGAGGAAAATCTCTGAACCTATGGTCTCTTTTACAACCCCAACATTACATAGGTGGTTGTCTTGGCCCTTGACTCCCTGTGTCAATCACTCTAGTTTCCTTATGCAGTTTCTGCCATTGTCGATTATTTTTGAAGAATGGTGGATTAGCTCCCTTCTTCCTCTGATCCATCTTGAATTTCTTATTGTCTTCCCAAGCCTTTTGGAAAGTTGGTCTTCCTTTCAGCTGGTCATATAAGCATTTAGCTCTTCTTATGGTCTCTTCTAAAGTATTGGGATCATCATATTGTATTTTGTCACTGATGAACAATCGCAATCCACTTAAGTACCGTTGAATCTTGACTATCTCATCCTTAATGAAAGAGACGTACTTCAACAACTCCAGAAACCTTCTCTCATATTCATTGATGGTCGTACTTCCAAGCTTGAGTTCAAAGAACTCTTTCATTTTCTTGTCATAGTATCTCTTGGTCAAGTACTTCTTTTCAAAATACTTCTTGAATTCTCTCCAAGTAACACTTTTTTCTAGAATGTGTTGTACCTTCACAAGTTGATCCCACCACATGGAGGCCTTTCCTTTGAGTTGATAGATAGTGATTCTACCTTCAGCATGGGAAGAACAATTATGCAATTGAAAATACTTCCTCATGCATAGCAACCATGTTTCATTATCTTCATCCTTCTTGTGCTCACCATCAAATGTAGGACGTTTGATTTTGTTCATTTCTCCTCCCAACTCATCCACCCTAGATCTACTATACCTTCTGAAAGGGGATATACTTCAGTTGTTGCCTGTTCTCTTATGGGAATGATGGTGATGCCTACTAGCACTTTTTACTTCTCTCTTCTTCTCTGAAGATTTGTGACTCTCAGATCTACTTGAGTCACTCTCCTTAGCCAATTTCTTCTCTATTCTGTTCAAACTTTCCAATAGTTTCATGTTGAATTCATCCTGCTGCTCTTTGCCTTTCATAAGCCTTTCATTATCATCTTTATGGCTTTGGACATCCTTCTGCAAATTATTAATGGTCTCATCCATATTCATATCTTCATTCCTTTCTTCTCCATGTCCTTTGGAGTTCGTTCCTTCCATGCCCAAATGGACATCCATCCCACTACTCTTCTTTGGACGACTGTAATTCCCCTCTGCCTCTTCCATCCTTACGGATTCTGCACTGGTCTTCCCTGACCGAATTGTTGTTAATTCTGCAAAACCTAAATGTAAATTGAAGAACTTTTGAAGAAGGGGTATATACGCCCAAGTGTATCACCTTGGGGTGCCCCAGTCTTGTTTGTGAAAAAAAAAGATGCAACATTAAGATTGTGCATTGACTTCAGACAATTGAACAAAGTGACTGTTAAGAACAAATATCCTCTACCAAGGATTGATGACCTCTTTGATCAATTGAAGGATGCAAGGATATTTTCAAAAATAGATCTCAGATTAGGATACCATCAGGTAAGAATTAAAGAAGAAGATATTAGCAAGACCACCTTCAGGACAAGGTATGGTCATTATGAGTTCAAATTGGTACCATTTGGATTGTCAAATGCACCGGTTGTTTTCATGTGCTTAATGAATGGTGTTTTCCGAGAGTATTTGGACAAGTTTTTCATTGTCTTTTTGGATGACATTCTTATATATTCCAAGTCAGAGGAAGAGCATGAACATCATTTGAGGATGGTGTTGCAAGTTTTAAGGGAACATCAGTTGTATGCCAAATTGAGCAAGTGTTCATTTTATCAAAAACTAATTCATTATTTGGGGCATATCATCTCACATGATGGGATAGCAGTGGACCCTGAGAAGGTAGAAGCCATTAGAGAATGGTCAGCAACAAAGAATGTGACAGAGGTCAGATATTTCATGGGGCTTGCAGATTATTACAAGAGGTTCATTTTAGGATTCAATAAGATAGCACACCCAATCACTTCCTTGCAAAGGAAAGGTATGAAGTTTCAATGGACGTCAAACTGTGAAAGGAGTTTCCAACATTTGAAACAATTATTGACAAGTGCTCCAATACTAAGGATCACAGACCCAAATGAAGATTTCATTGTATGCAAAGATGGATGCAATGAAGGACTGGGTGGAGTCCTCAGTCAAAAAGGATTCGTGATATGTTATGAATAAAGGAAGTTGAAGGAACATGAAAGAAAATATGCCACTCATGATTTGGAGTTGGTAGCCATAGTGCATGCCCTGAGGAAATGGAGACACTACCTCATGGGAAAGAGGTTTGAGCTAAGAATAGACCAAAATGGTTTGAAATAATTATTTGATCAGCCAAACCTAAATACTAGACAAAACAGATGGTTATAATTTCTAAGCGAATATAACTTTTATATAAAGCATATCAAAGGGAAAGAAAATAAAGTGGTTGATGCACTCAATAGGAGGGTGCATGAGCTTCATGCTACAACCATCAGCATGTATCAGACTAATGTTAATAGCAAAATTCTGGAGGCTGCAAATACAGATCTGCAGTACAGAGAATTGGTAGCAATGCTACATCAAGGTAAGGCACCACAAAAGATGGATAATTATAAGTTGGGAGTAGATGGAATACTGTTGCACAAGAACATAATATTTATACCAAATGTCCAGGACTTGAAATGTATAATTTTGCATGAGATTCATAATGTTCCTTATGAAGGGCACTTTGGATATTAGAAAACCTTAACAACTATCAAGAGCCAATACTTTTGGCCAGGTATGAAGAGAGAAATTGCAGAATACATCGCCAGGTGTATGGAGTGCCAGAAAGTTAAAACAAAGCATAGGCACCCAACAGGATTGTTGCAACCTTTGCCCATTCCTGAATGGAAGTGGGAAGTGGTGACAATGGATTTTATTATGGGATTGCCTAGAACAAGAAATTTACATGATTCTATTATGGTAGTGGTAGACAAGCTTACAAAAGATGCCCATTTTATTCCACTAAAAACTACTCACAAAGCAACAGATGTTACTGATATTTTCATGAAGGAAGTGGCAAGATTGCATGGAATTCCTAAAACGATTGTGTCTGACAGAGACCTGAAATTCACCTCGAATTTATGGAAAGGATTGTTCAAAGGATTCAGAACGAATCTGAACTTTAGTACATCTTATCATATTGAGTCTGATGGATAGACAGAAAGAGTGAATAGGGAGATAGAAGATATGTTGAGAATGTATGTGATGGACAAACCATCTAAATGGAAAAACTACCTACACCTGGTAGAATTCGCTTACAATAATGGGTATCAGGCATCATTGAAAGGAACTTCCTTGCAAAGGAAAGGTATGAGGTTTCAGTGGACGTCAGACTGTGAAAGGATTTTCCAACATTTGAAACAATTATTGACAACTGCTCCAATAATAAGGATCACAGACCCAAATGAAGATTTCATTGTATGCATAGATGCATGCAATGAAGGACTGGGTGGAGTCCTCAGTCAAAATGGATTCGTGATATATTATGAATCAAGGAAGTTGAAGGAGCATGAAAGAAACTATGCCACTCATGATTTGGAGTTGGCAACCATAGTGCATGCCCTGAGGAAATGGAGACACTACCTCATGTGAAAGAGGTTTGAGCTAAGAACATATGACAATGGTTTGAAATATTTATTTGATCAGCCAAATCTAAATGCTAGACAAAGAAGATGGTTATAATTTCTAAGAGAATATAAATTTGATATAAATCATATCAAAGGGAAAGAAAATAAAGTGGCTGATGCACTCAGTAGGAGGGTGCATGAGCTTCATGCTATAACCATCAGCATGTATCAGACTGATGTTAATAGAAAAAGATTGGAGGCTGGAAATACAGATCTGCAATACAAAGAATTGGTAGAAATGCTACAACAAGGTAAGACACCACAGAAGATGGATAATTATAAGTTGGGAGTAGATGGAATACTGCTGCACAAGAACATAATTTTTATACCAAATGTCTAGGACTTGAAACATATAATTTTGCATGAGATGCATAATGCTCCTTATGCAGGGCACCCTGGATATCAGAAAACCGTAACAGCGGTCAAGAGCCAATACTTTTGGCCAGGTATGAAGAGATAAATTGCATAATACATTGCTAGGTGTATGGAGTGCTAGAAAGTTAAAATGGAGCATAGGCACCCAGTAGGATTGTTGCAACCTTTGCCCATTCTTGAATGGAAGTGGGAAGTGGTGACAATGGATTTTATTACGGGATTGCCTAGAACAGGCAAGCTACATGATTCGATTATAGTAGTGATGGAAAAGCTTACAAAAGCTGCCCATTTTATTCTACTAAAAAACTACGCACAAAGCAACAGATGTTGCTGATATTTTCATAAAGGAAGTGACACGATTGCACGAAATTCCTAAAACGATTGTGTCTGACAGAGACCCGAAATTCATCTCGAATTTCTGGAAAGGATTGTTCGAACTATTCGGAACGAATCTGAACTTTAGTACAACTTATCATCCTGAGTCTGATGTACAGAAAAAAAGAGTGAATAGGGTGATAGAAGATATGTTGAGAATGTATGTGATGGAAAAAATATCGAAATGGGAAAACTACCTACAATAATGGGTATCAGGCATCATTGAAAATGAGCCCATTTGAAGCACTTTACAGCAAAAGGTTCAATATTCATATAAGATGGGATAATCTAGCTGATAGAACAATAGTCAAGCTAGAATTGCTCAAGGAGATGGAGGACCAAATGTGAAAAATTAAGCATAATTTGAAAGTTGCCCAAGATAGACAAAAAATTTATGCTGATAAAAACATAATCCACAGAGAATTCAAAGTGGGTGATCATGTTTTCCTGAAAGTGAAAGCTAACAGGAGCTCCTGAAGTTGGGAAGCTGCACCAAGTTAGCAGCCAGATTTTGTGAACCATTTGAAATTCTAGAGAGGATTGGTCCAGTTTCTTATATGATTGCATTGCCTGCATCTATGTCTGTTCATAATGTCTTCCATGTATCATTTCTAAAGAAATGTATACCCAATGCTAACCATGTTATTGATTGGAATGTTATTCAGGTGGAGCAAGAAGGCGCTTTCCAAGTGCATCAGGTGCACATCCTGGATCGAAAAATCAAAAAACTCTGGAATCAAGCCATAGGGTTTGTAAAGGTCCAATGGACCTGGTACGGACCTGAAGACGCTACTTGGGAGCATGAGGATGTAATCCGGATAGAATACCCACATCTTTTTGAAGAATTTTGAGAATTTTTTTGTATATGGGTACATGATGCACTGAAGACCATGCATAAATAAGGGGAGGGGATTGTAATATCCCTCGACCGAACACAAATGTAAATATAATCCAAGTATATTTAAGCTAGTGAGCTATTTAGACATCATTTTTGTAATAGACCTTTCATGGCATGGTGCGCACATATACTGCATAGTAAAGGGATGTAATGTGCACATTTCTGAATACCGCACGCAGTAACTAAGGTGTGTGCAACCTTAGAGACAGAGGATACAACACACAGTAACTAAGAGCGTGCAATATTAAGGTCAACGAACCTTTGTGTTTATAATATGCATTATAGGCTAGTGAGCCAGTATTATAAGCCGGAATGCTTATGTCTTGGACATAGGCCAACGCGCCTAGATGTCAAGGGCAAATGCGCCTACTTTGTACATGACTCATAATTAATATAAAATAAATCATTGCACGCAGACTGACCACAATAAAAGAGATAGGGGACTGAACTTCACCAGTTAGGGAAAGGGAGGGACAAAAGTCAAGGGAATATTATATTAATATTTCCCAAAACATAAAGTATGGATAATTTTATCCTAAGTTCTAAAGTTGGGGACAAGTGGACAAA
>JASDQU010374262.1:97570-113394 GCA_032191745.1 Picea mariana | reverse complement strand
GGAGAGACAGTTCACAGTGATTCCAATATGAACTCAGTTATCCATTCAATGACTCCATGACCATTTCACTCATACCTTTTGTTATCCTTGAGACAACCATTCCACCTTTCTGAAACCTGTTTCCCCATCCCTTTTGGTTGGTGTACCTGGTTATCTTGGAGAGGGATTGAAGAAGAGGGTTTTCAGGCCCATGAGAAGTTCTCTGAGCGAGAGAATTGCAGGGGATTAATTTTCGTAGGTGCTAAACCATAGCTACAATGCTCTGAGACTTCCAGTTCGGCCTGTTTCTAAAGCCCTAGAAGGAAAGTGGGGCAGCCGAGGGATTGTTGAGCAGATAAGGGGTACACTTCCTTGGGTGGGACATGCATGTGGGGAATGAGAGGTTGTAGGCTGTTAGTTGAGTGAGCACCTGAGACAGATTCTTTCCTTTTGTCTATGAGCGTTAGCTTGGATAGGAATCCCTTTACCCTGGGTGGAGTTTAGTCCTAGCTCAGGGGTGATTCACTGTTGAGAGTGATGAACAGTGTAATCTATGGCTAGGAGGTTTGTGGACGGTCTGTAAGCAGTTGGTGACAGTCTTTTTAAAGATAAGTATCAATTGTATGAAATATGGATATGTTGTTTTTCTATTTACATTCCCATGTTACGATTTGATCATATATGTGACTATGATTGCTTGTGTGCTTATGGGTAATTTTCTGTAAATGAGGCATATCGGTAATTACTGTTATTTTAATATAAAATTCATATGTTACAAAAGGTAATGGTTTGTTTATGTTTAGATGTAAAGCTTCCGCGAGCGTGTTGTATGTATATGTTTTAGTTGCATGCAGTCTAAAGAGTAAATTTATGTGGCATTGCTTAGTTGACTACTGGGTATGCTACTGTATGTTCGACAGTATGGGAACAAAAGATGTTCCCTAGAGTAGCATGTCCGGGCCTGATGGTTGGGAATGTTCACGACTGGCGTTAGAGAATGAGTGGTTGCTCTGGATTGGCATACCCCAGCCTCAGGTTGGTCGAGGGGTTCGTTATAGTTTGCTACCATCTTTGTTCATGAACATCTCATCATCATTTATAAGCACTACCATATGTTCTTATGAGATTCTTAATTACCAACCTGAGCTATCTCTCTTTAGAGACAATGGGACTACATGCTCTTCAAACCTACAAAGATGCCTACACTGTTTCCAGAATCTATTTTTCAATACTACACAACACAATGTCTTATCTACTCCCAATGTTACATCTCCCCTTGACACAATAAACTTGTCTATTTCTCTCTCCCATTAAAATCACAACTTTTTTAGAGAGATGCCTTCAATAATCTTCTTCACACATAATATTACATGGTCTATCAGACATCCACTTGCATATTTAATATCTAACACCAATAAAATTGTAATATTATTCTCTCCTCTGCAATGATCATCTGCATTGTCTTCAATATCCTCTCTTCAACTTCTCATGCTTTCCGAGGTATCTTTATCTTCACCTCTATATCTCTTGTACTTCTCCCAATGTTATTTTTAGCTTTGATATGATATTAATGGAGCATGGGGTTATGATTAGTATAAAATAATAGAATATATGATACTGTATGATGCAATAGGGAGGGACTTCGTTACAAATCAAAGGCATACAATAGAATAACAATATGATACACTTTGTAGAGAATGAAATCTAATACATATTACATATAAAATTAATATGTACACAACAAAACTTCTAACAACTAATTCAACACAGTTTTATTTGAAATAATAGTGAATTCTTTCATACCTCTTTTTAAAAAGAATCGAGATCCAAGATCCCCTATTGCATTAATATTCAAGTTATCAAGTAATGCGACCATGACTATTTTCTTTCCAATTATGCTTACAATTAACAAGTCAGTAATAATTGACTCTTTAGCTATCAAATTTTGTCCTTTTATGTTATTCTTTTTAATTGAATTATTTGGACCCCTTAGACTCAATATATATATTTTAAATAAATTTGGATTATACATTATTAAACACGCCCTCTAGATAATGTAAAAATTTCATACCCTAACTTCAAATATTGGTTGCGTGAAATTCAAAATACTAAACCTATTTTTCTAGAAAATTTTATTCACGGTCTCTAATTAGGGTGCATTTTTGGTATGAGACTTAAAATCAATAACCTTTTATGAAATTGTTTTATAAGATATATAGAAATTTGTACTCTAAAACATTTCCAATTTTTATTTATTAAATCAAAACTATGAGAGTGTGCTAATCAAAATATTAATGCTTTGTCACAACATAAACAAAATCTTGAATTTACTACCCATTGGTTTTTCACATCTATGTAGCATCATTTTTTTTTTTTTAACTGGTGAACATGTAAACATATTTTTTCTTTATATGTTGTCTACATTTTCAACCTTGATTCCAAAATACTAGTGATGGGCCAAGGAATTGCAATAAGATTATTTAGCTCCTCACCTTGACTTTAATTTATCAACTTAGAAACATGATACTTTGATGAGGTACCATGTATTGTATGTGAAAAACACACTAGTAAAATCTGATGTAAATATTTAAGCATATCTTGAATATTGTTGTCCCTTTCCTCCAACAATTTTTTGTATGTCCTTCACTCCTTTTATTGAGGAAAATATAGAATTTTATCAAAGTCACTATGGTAGATACTTTAGGGCCTATGTAATAGACATCTTGTTTGAGAGTAAGTGCATATGTCAAAGGAGAAAATCCCTCTTAATCATCATGTTACTCCTAGTAGATTGGTATCCTTGAATAGGGTCTTTCAGTCCAAGAAAGTGATGGGCCAAGTAATTGCAACAATATTGTTGAACTCCTTAGCTTGAATTTAGTTTATCAATATACCAACATGCTACTTTGATGAGGCATTGTGCATTGAATCTCAAATATACACTGGTACAATATGATATAAAGCTTTAAGGATAGTTTGAATATTGATGTCCCTTTCCTCCAATAGTTTTTTTTAATGAACTTCACTTCCTTTCTTAAGAGAAGCATAAAACGTTATTAGAGTCATTGTGTTAGCTTCTCCAAGGTTGGTCTAATAGATATCTTGATAGAGAGTAGGTGCATATGTCTTATGTTATTTAGGTGGACTACAAGAATCTATTTAGGGTTTCCTATCTACTAGGAGTGAATGATGCTAATACTAGGAATGCAATATATAATCTAACAAAAATGAGGATGATTAGTATTATCCTCTTATCCTATGTTCTTTGACCCTTAGAGGTATGTGGGGTAATGAGAATGATTTCCACTATTTTAGAGAGGAACAAGAGATAGGTGGGGGACCCCACCCCTTGTCAAATCTAAACCTTGTGTTACGTGTGGAAAATTATCAATCATCATATCTAAGGGTGGATCGATCCCTACCATAGAATTTGGAGAAAAAGGATACTTTGGGGCTTCGGGTCTTTGGAGATGTTGTAGACCTGTACATGAACGACAGAGGGTCAAAGGACCAATATTCGCAAAGACCGGAAGATAATCGTTGCAACCGTTCCTCCCGTCATCATGTCATTGCTATAGGATGATGATCGAGGATGTTTCATTTCAATTTAGTACGACATGAACGAGGTGGATCCACATGGCCTTTGACCAACAATACCCGAGAAGTCCAGGGAGCCATAACGTTTGACTCAGAACACAGTTTTGGATGAGTTTATAGTCGTTGGAAAGATCTTGAAGAGAAGAAGGCAATGGTGCCCTTATTCAAGGAACTCAAAGAAGTTGTGGGAAGGAAAACATTTATACCCCATCCCTTAAAAGGGTACTTAGGGGTCGGGTGTGTGACATCTTCCTTCTCATCCAAACTCTTCTCCATTCATCATTTTCTTTCTCTTCACTATTTTCCTCTTTATTCTTCAATTGTAGGAAACATGACATTCCCACTTTACATATTTCATCTCCTCCTTTAGCCAAATCAAATTATTTACAATATTTTTCCACTCTCTGTGAATGGATTTCGCTACCTCAAAATTCTCCTACCTAATAGTTTTTACTAGAGCCCCATCCTCTCTCTTCTACATGTCATCATTGTCTCACCAATATCCACTAATTCTTAGTACTTAAGAATATCCTCAATTTTTTCTTCCTGGACTATAACCACTCCTCTATTGCAATCACTTACTTCTACAACATCTCTTCGATATTTTCTTGTAGATTCTTTATCCCCTTATCCTCCACATCCTCTACCTAGTGCTCTTCAATATTGGATTTATATTTCCTCTTACAAAATTTACTCAGTCCATCTACTAGAAGTATGCTTCACTCACTCATTTATATAACTCTTCCTAGCATTACACCCTAGTTGGATTCATGTACACTTCTCTTGTTTCTCTGATAAAAATCCACTACTATAATCATCACTAGACTCACTCTCCTTATGCACTTGTTGATTTGCATTATCAACTCTTATTGTTGTAATTTCTCCATCATGAACATGTCATGTGTTCCTTCATTTACCTCATCTTCAATATTTATTTTCTTTTTTTCTTCACTTCTATTATGCATGTTTACATCATCATCTTCTTCACTTTGACAACATCCTTGTTGCATATTTCTATCTAGTCTACTTCTATAATTCTTCAATAAAATGGTTTCTCTATTCATTTAAAAACACATCAACACTCAACAATTATGGAAGTGAACATTTCCCATCTACATCTATTCCATTGTTTACATCTATGGTAACATAATCTATGAATATTGGCAACATCTTTGTTCATCAACATCTCATCATCATTTCTAAGCACTACCATATGTTCTTATGAGATTCTCAATTACTATCCTGAGCTATGTCTCTTCAGAGACAATGATACTACATTTTCTTCTAACCTACACAAATGCCTACAATGTGTCTAGGATTTATTTTGCAATACTACACAAGACAATGTCTTATCTACTCCCAATGTTACATATCCCCTTGACACAATAAACTTGTCTATTTCTCTCTCACATTAAAATCACAACTTTTTTTAGAGAGATTCATTCAACAGTCTTCTTCATTCATAATCTTACATGGTCTATAAGACATCCACTTGCATATTTAATATTGAACACTAGTAGAATTGTAATCTTATTCTCCCCTCTGCAATGATCATCTGCATTGTCTTCAATATCCTCTCTTCAACATCTCATGCTTTCCTAGGTATCTTTATCCTCACCTCTATACACGATCTCTTTTATACTTCTCCCAATGTTATTTTTATCTTTGATACGATATTGATGGAGCGTGGGGTTATGATTAGAATAAAATAATAGAATATATAATACCATATCATTGTATACTTCTCCCAATGTTATTTTTATCTTTGATACGATATTGATGGAGCGTGGGGTTATGATTAGAATAAAATAATAGAATATATAATACCATATCATACAATGGGGAGGGACCCCGTTACAAATCAAAGTCATACAATAGAATAACGATATGATACACTCTGTAGAGAATGAAATCTAATACATATTTCATAGAAACTTAATATGTACAGAAAAAAACTTCTACCAACTAATTCAACACAGTTTTATTAGAAATAATAGTAAATGATTTCATACCTCTTTTTAAAAAGAATGGAGAGCCCAGATACCCTATTGCATTAATATTCAAATTATCAAGTAATGGGTCCATGACTATTTTCTTCCCAATTATTCTTACATTTAATAAGCCGCTAATAATTTACTCTTTAGCTCTCAAATTTTGTCCTTTTCCGTTATTCTTTGTAATTGAATTATTTGGACCCCTTAGACTCAATATTTTTTTTTAAATAAATTTAGATTACACATTAGTAAACATGCCCTCTAGATAATGTAAAAATTTCATACACTAACTTCAAATATTGGATGTGTGAAATTCAAAATACTAAACCTATTTTTCTTTACGGTCTCTAATTAGAGTGCATTTTTGGTATGAGGATTAAAATCAATAACCTTTTATGTAATTTGTTATAAGATATATATAAATTTGTACTCTAAAACATATCGGGTTTTCATTCATTAAATCCAAACTATGAGAGTGTGCTAATCAAAATATTAATGTTTTTTTACAAGAAAAATAAAATCTTGAATTTATTACTCATTTTTTTTTGCACATGTAGTGTATGTGAAAAATACATTAGTAAAATCTGATGTAAATATTTAAGCATATCTTGAATATTGTTGGCCCTTTCCTCCAACAATGTTTTTCATGTCCTTCACTCCTTTTCTTGAGCAAAGTGAATTTTATAGAGATACTTTAGGGCCTATATAATAAAGATATTGTTTGAGAGTAAGTGCATAGGTCAAAGGATGAAATCCCTCTTAGTCATCATGTTACTCCTAGTAGATTGGTAGCCTTGAATAGGGTCTTGGAGTCTAAGAAAGTGATGGGTCAAGGAATTGCAACAATATTATTTAATTCCTTAGCTTGAATTTAGTTTATCAATCTAATGAATTACAGATTGAGATTAGTTTATCAATCTAATGAATTTAGTGATGGGTCAAGGAAATGTGCATTGAATCTCAAATATACACTGGTACAATATGATGTAAATCTTTAAGGATAGTTTGAATATTGATGTACCTTTCCTCCAATAGTTTTGTAATGAACTTCATTTCCTCGCTTAAAAAGTTATTGGATAGTTTGAATATTGATGTACCTTTCCTCCAATAGTTTTGTAATGAACTTCATTTCCTCGCTTAAAAAGTTATTAGAGCCACTATGCTAGCTTCTGCAAGGTTGGTCTAATAGATATCTTTACAGAGAGTAGGTGCATATATCTTATGTTATTTAGGTGGACCACAAGACTCTATTTAGGGTTTCCTATCTATTAGGAGTGAATGATGCTAATATAATAATCTAACAACCAAGAGGATGCTTAGTATTATCCTCTTATCCTTCATTGACCCTCAGAGGTTTATGGGGTAATGAGAGTGATTTCCACTATTTTAGAGAGGAACAAGAGAACAAATAGAAGAATACCCAATAATCCAAGGATGCCAATGAATGGTCTCCTTAGAATTGATGAGATAGACTGCCATTGAGCATGAAAAAGAAGGATAGAATACAATGAACAAAAAATGTAAATGAACTTATTAAAATGACATGCATGAAAATTGGTATAGGAAGCTATGAACCACTTGCAAAGTTAATACATAACAAAATATCTAGATAAAGCTAACTAAAAACTAAAACTACGAACCACTTGCAAAGTTAATACATAACAAAATATCTAGATAAAGCTAACTAAAAACTAAAACTACTGCATGAATGAAATATACCACTAAAAAGGCTTCTTCTACAACCTTGTGTGGGGTTTATTCAATATCTTTACAAGAAACCTAAAAAAGAACACAAGGTACCTGAAATATAGAAACACAAATTTTGCATTCACAAAATCAGTTCATAATAGAAAATTGTAGTTGAACAATTTGAATGCACCAACTACAAGGAAATTTCTTAATGTTAAAATAAAAGAAAAACTTATTCTAATAGATCATAGCTTCCATTTATACAAAAGGATTCATAAATAAGCCCTTCAACTACTGCCTAATTTAAGGTCGCATGTCTTAGGGATTGCTAGAATCAAGCATCTTTTAAGGATCAAATTCTCTCCTTAATTTGAACTCCGTCGACCACGAAATCGAGTGAATATCCTGCCAAGTGTCATGAGTCATTAAATTCTTGGCTCCTTTGTTGGTTGAAAAGGGGGCATGATTCCCCTTTTGTCTCGTCTCAGGTGCAAGTTGGTAAAGACAATCCATAGGATTTGACTTGCTAGAGAAAATGATTAGTACAAGAATGAATAAATTCATCAAAACCACAAACTAAACCAAGATGTATCACATAACTTGGTAAAGACAATCCATAGGATTTGACTGGCTATAGAAAATGATTAGTACAGCCTTCAGAATGAATAAATTCATCAAAACCACAAACTAAACCAAGATGTATCGCATAACTTGACAGAATTTAAGAGAGCAGCCAGCACACGAAAATTACACACAAAATAATATTGTATTACGATATCAAATCCCAAGATACAATAGGTATATGTAGCTGGAGTTAGATCCAACCAATTCCAAACATAGGTATGGAGGTTGAGATAATATCTCAACAGCTCCTACATAATCTCAAACCAACTCTAAACTTAGAACACAACATTAATGGAAGCATTATCTTCCAACACCCCCCTTTAATGCTTACATCACAAAACACAATTGCAAAACGGAAAATACAATACTGACTCTTGTCTGACTGGTCTTCATCAGCTCCTACACCCACTCTGATGCCTCTGGANAATGGACAATTTGACAACTCGGCTCATCGGGGCTTCCGTGATAAAAGATGTCAATTATTGATGCATTCTATGAACATGCCTCCATCTGTCGGATTTTTTCTTTCGGCTATCCTTCAGTGTCTAGAAGAGCAGTTTGGATACGGAATGTCCCCAACATTCAATTATACAAGGTGACTTCCAATAAGAACAGTTGTTCTTGAAACCGAGGCTGCCAGCTTATATCAAGATACAAGAGTTCCTACTTTCTTTTACATAAACACGTAAATATATAAAAACTTTTAAGCACACCACACATAACTATATATATATATATATATATATATATATATATATATATAAATAGAAAGACGTGATTGACAGTCTACGGTGGCTTCCAACTCACAAACATACAACACACAGTTTGATATGGGCGCATCACTCACAATACTTTACAATGTAACAGATCTAAGCATGGACAACAGCCTTCAGACGGGGTTATTTTTCCTTTCCGCAGCTGCTCCTTCAAACACATGCCTCAACAAATGGTTCATGGAATTCTGCACAGTGGTTTTCTCCACATAGGCAACTCGTCACCAGATTTGGCGAATGCTTAATAACCTTCACGAGATTTGCTGAGCCAAAATATTGGCTGGAAATCAACCATATTTTGTTTGACTGCAGTGATTAAAACAATGTCCAATCAACAGTTCTTCCGCTGTACCATCCTCGGTGGGGTTTGAATCTCTTCACTGGTTGCACAAGATCTCTTCCACTGCGGCCTGCGAATCTGAAACAGACATGGATTGCACTTAACTCTTATGGCAGCAACAATATATCACACAGCAATTCTGGATCGCAAGCACATAGCAATGTTCGTGGCAAGCACGCAACAATTATGGATCGCCCAATCTCCTTCACGCTAGCAGGTTTACACAGGCCTCCCTTCGCCTATATCTAAGAGTTTTCTCTACGGGAGTAAGGCGGCTCACTCACAAAATAATTTAATTGGCACACAAAAAAACTTTCACCCAGAAAATAAACTCACTGAACTATCTACTCTCCTACAGCAGTGGTTTGACAATCATTGCTCTCATATTCCAGCCCCTCTGGTGAGAGAGTCAGGGCTGTTCTAGCTCTGATACCATGACAGAATTTAAGAGAGCAGCCAGCACACGAAAATTACACACAAAATAATATTGTATTACTATATCAAATCCCAAGATACAATAGGTATATGTAGCTAGAGTTAGATCCAACCAATTCCAAACATAGGTATGGAGGTTGAGATAATATCTCAACAGCTCCTACAAAATCTCAAACCAACTCTAAACTTAGAACACAACATTAATGGAAGCATTATCTTCCAACATAACTTGGTAAAGACAATCCATAGGATTTGACTTGCTAGAGAAAATGATTAGTACAGCCTTAAGAATGAATAAATTCATCAAAACCACAAACTAAACCAAGATGTATCACATAATTGGATATTTCATGTCTATTAGGTTTATTATGTGGTTGGGAGGAATGATTCTTGTCTATTAGGTTTATTATGTGGTTGGGAGGAATGATTCTTGTCTATTAGGTTTATCATGTGTAGTTGGGAGGAATGATTCTTATCCTCCCCAAAAAGGTTCAATTCCCTCAAATGACATGTTGAGCTCTTAACTAGTATATTATTGTAATAACTTTGAACTCAACCTAGAAAAAAAAGACACAATAAAAGACATCTTAGTTCAGTTTCACAATTTGGACCATCATCACCCCTACCTTATCTTTGTGTTTATTCAACAAAGTGTATACATTAAGAGAAACTGAAAAGAGAAGAAAGAGCATTGAATGACTATTTGGAGAAGAAGAAAGATGAGAAAATAGTTGCACAAGTAGGGCATCACCAAATCCTGAACTTCAGGCATCCATCCATCATGATATGAAGTAGAACAACCACCGAGGATGTAAAATTTATGAATCAGGTTGTAATGAGAGACCATTTGTAATTAGGATGTAACATCGACCTTCTTTAATAGTATTTACGTGCCCTGAAATATTATCGCCAATGAAGATGGTGCAGTCTTAGAATTGTTTCTCTTCATACAAATTCAAATACTAACGTCATTAGTGTCAGACAGACGCAATTACTACACTTGAATCTACAGATAATCTCCCACTTACCCTAGTTGAGCTCGTCACAGATCATCTACAGATAATCTCCCACAAACGCTCAAATCTACAGATCATCTCCCACCTACCCTAGTTGAGCTCTTAAACAGAGGTCTCACCATAGGATTATTCACTTGTGGTGCACGTAACTAAGCAAAATGAGAATCTTTCCGAAGAATTATATATATATATATATATATATATATATATATATATATATAAAGAGACGTGTAAACAAGGAACTAGCGGAATTAAAAAATGGAAGATAAACCTGTTTCGAGGTTTTGAAACTTTGACAAATGGAGAGCCAACCAACAACTTTTTGTATTGTACCTTTCATATCAGGACGAGAGTGCGATCTGAGCTCACGCTAAAAGTCTTCATCCAGCCAGCGCTTGTTTTTTAACATTGTGGCTTTAGTAGATCAGCAGATGAGGCGTGCAGTATGTTCACAGTAAACACCTGTCCTCAGGAATTGTCGACATTAAACCAATAATTGAATTGGGTATCGGACAGTAAGGACCGAGATTAGTTGACATTACACCAATAATTGAATGGAGTATCGGATGCCGGTCTGGCAGCTATAAATATGGTATTTGCAGCCACTGCCAAAGTGCCTTCCAACCTTTCTAGCTTTAATTTTTCGGAGTGAAGATAGTCTCCGAGGAAGCAGAGATGGCAACGGTTGGAGTGAACAGTGGAGGTAGCATTTTAATTAGAGGGCGTGCTGATTCGCTGGATGTGGAAGCCAGTAGAGTTTCGAAGACGCATCAAGGTCTCCAGGTCGGTATAAATCATCTTCATGATTTTATTCTTGTGGACAATGTAGATTGTTTTTCTTTTTAAATTTACTTTTTCCTTTAGCAAAGAAGCAGCGGACGAGTTATCTATTCTGTGAACATTTGTTTCTGCTGGTTTATGAAAGAAATCCATAAATTATATATAAAAACAATTCTACATATATCAAACATATTAGTTTATGGGTTTCTTATTCTTGGGCTTGGTAGGATGTATCACTGTTTGTCTTGTTCATATTTTGCAGGTGTTAACTACCGCTGCCACTCTCAAATTCGCATTTCAGAGCATCGGTGTAGTTTATGGGGACTTCTCCAAACGGGATCACTCATCAGGATGAGATTATTGGAGCTTTCTCTCTCATCATATATACGCTCACTCTGTTGCCACTTCTCAAATACGTTTTCATTGTGCTTCGGGCCAATGATAATGGAGAACGTATGTGACCTTTTTTGAATAATTTCTTTTTTATATAAACTGTGAAATAGACTTACCCCAAAACACTCAGCCAGACTATTTAAAATTCACATTTGATACATGTCAGCAGTACAGTTTTTTACAACTTATATTATAACATTTTGTTCTATAAACTAAAATACCTGTTAAATAATAATTTGTTTTATAATTTATTTTGGATCACCTATACGAAATGAATATTACTTTAATTATAAAAATTTGAGTTTTTCTTCCGAATATGTTCTTATTGATAATTGAATTTCATATTAATACATCATTTTATTGTTTCTAAATTAATAAGGTACATTCACGGCTGGCTTTACATTGTAAGTGGCTAGTTTATAAAATTAATAATAAATTAAATTAAAATAATTTAAAAATTATTAAACAATTATAAAACTAGAAATAAAAAATTAAAAGGAAGGAAATTTTTATAAAAGTAAATAATATAAAATAATAATATAAAACTAGCAATAAAAATTTAAAGGTAGGAAACAATTATAAAAGTAAATAATTTAAAATAATAGTATAAAATTAAAAATATAATTTAATTATAAAAATAAATAATTTAAAATAATAATATAAAATTAAAAATAAAGTTTAAAAGAAAAAAATTAAATTATAAAAATAAATAATTTAAAATTATAATATAAATTAAATTAATTAATATAAATTCATTTTAATTTTAATTTTCAAATACTCTTTTCATATTTCCAAAAAACTTGATACTTCTTTCCATTCACATTAGTTAACAAGTCATATTCTTTAAAACGTTAGCATGTTACTTACAAGACAAACTTAGATTGAGATAAACATTTTTTCTAATATTTTTTTTCTTTATATAATAATAATAAATTTGATTTTTTGTGCAACTATAGTTGAGAGAAAACATTAAAATAATAATAAAATATTAATTATTATTTTTTTAAATTAATAATAAAATTGTTTTATTTTTTTTTATGTTATCCCATTATGATGATGATGATGATGATTAACTTTCACTAAGATAGGATTGTCCTATCAGACCTTAAGAGGGTAACTGATTACTTGTGATTCTTTCAATTTTGTTTATGTTCTCCAAAAGCATTAAGAGAAGCTTTCCAAGATCACCATATTTTTCTTGAGTTAAGAGATTAGGAAGGTTGGTAGTGTGACAAATATTTTGAAAATAAGATTCCTAACCTGAGTCAATGGTGGTTATGACTTGATTTTGAACCAATTTTAGGTAGCCTCTTGTCTTCCATGTTGTTTAACTTGTTCTAGTCATAGCCATGTTCTCAATGCGGGCTTATTTCTAAGAGGAGAATGGGATAGGGCGTATTTCCTTTAATTTTGAGATTATAGGTTATAAAATTCTTTTGTATTTGCTCTATCGTTCTCCGGGATTCACGAGAGATACTACAACCCCAGACTTCACATCCATAAAATTCACATCCATAAAGAATAACAGGTGTAACAAGAGTCTCAAAGAGAAGTTTCTTCTTATCCGAACTCCAAAGCTCAACTGATTTACAATTGTTTTCAAGCCCATAATAAGCTTTCCATCCCCTAATAATCATTTTCTGAATGCTATAATTCCAATTGAGCTTGTGGTGAATATCAATTCCAAGATATTTGTATGAAGTCACTTCATCCAAGTTGTTGTTGTCATATACAAAGGTATCATAAGGGATCTTATTGGATTTAATAATCATGACCTTAGTCTTATCATTATTAACAGTCATACCCATATTGGAGCAAAAATCCTTGAGTATTCTTAGATGGTTTTCAAGATCATGGGGACTCCTTTCCATAAGAACGGAGGATTGATGACTATAACAGTGAGAGTAGGGTCGAGACAACCTTCTTTTTCCAAGCATTCTTCTAACTTGTCAATGTATATGCCAAAAAGGGTAGGGGTCAAGGGACAACCTTGTTTGACTTCGATATTGCAGGGCACTTTTATCTCTTCCAACCTATTCAAAAGGTTGTTCCTAGGAACCATGTCAAAAGATTTTCCAATTTTTTTTTCTAAAGTCAACAAAACAACAAAAAAGATTGGTTTTAGTATTGTTGAACTCCTCTGCAATGATCTTAAAGGTAAGAAGATAGTCATATAAAATAACAGGTCAAACTAATAATAAAATAATAAAAAACTATATACAAACCATATTCTCTCTCTCTCTCTCTCTCTCTCTCTATATATATATATATATAATTTGAATGAATAACAACTAGTGTAGTTCCACTTAACTTAGAATCTATGGAGAATAGTGAGGAATCAAATCTGAATTAAATTAAAATAATAATATGAANAATAATAAAAAACTATATACAAACCATATTCTCTCTCTCTCTCTCTCTATATATATATATATATATATAATTTGAATGAATAACAACTAGTGTAGTTCCACTTAACTTAGAATCTATGGAGAATAGTGAGGAATCAAATCTGAATTAAATTAAAATAATAATATGAATTGAATTAATTAATATAAATTCATCTTAATTTTTATTTCCAGATACTTTTTCATATTTAGTGAAAAAATTGATATTTTTCCTTATCTTTAAACACAAAATAAAGTAAATCTAATTGACTTTCTTTATATATTATAATAATAATAAATTTGACCTTTTGAATTGCTACATCAAAAAGAGTGGGAGAGGTTTCATGAAACATAACACAATAAAATAATAAAAAAACATTGAAATAATAATAATAAAATATAAAAAATATTTTAAAAAATCAATAATAAAAATAAAAATAAAAAATTAGGTTCTCTCCATTATTTATATTAATCTAGATTCACTTAAGTGAGAATCTATAAGGACTTAAAGGGATTAAAACTCTTGAGGTGCAAACCTTTCCTCAAGTTTTGCACTCTAAATTTTTTTGCACCTATTAAAATTTGATCCCTATCTACCCTTGATAAATCCAAAATTAACTTAATCTAGATTGATTAAATATAAATTTAATTAGTGCTTTTGAAAAAAATCAAATCTTTAAATGCTGCAATGCTACATACAAATAAAAAAATAATTAAAAAAAATGACAACTCAAGTGACAAATATGTTTCTAATATACTATTATAAATTTCTATGCTGAAGAATTACCTATTTTATTTTAAAATAATTAATATTAAAGTGTCAAGTAAACATATTCTTTAATTTTTTTTTTATTCTTTAAAATATTTTTTTTATAACATTATGCAGGTGGTACATTTGCACTGTATTCCTTGATATGCCGCCATGCCAAGGTAAGCCTCATCCCCAATCATCAACCAGAGGATAGTGAGCTTTCAACATACCAGCTTGCCACACCCAGCAGACAGTTGAAAAGAGCTTTGGCCATCAAGGAAGCTATAGAACAAAGCAGTGCAACCAAGATAGCTTTGTTAGTGCTAGCGCTTATAGGAACCTCCATGGTAATTGGAGATGGTGTCTTGACTCCTTCCATGTCAGGTATCATCCTTATCTAATCTCAGTGGCAACTAAACTACTTTTATGGTTATTCAATATGTGTTATGGTTAACCTTATTTCTTACGTGTATGCGACAGTTCTATCGGCAGTGGGAGGGATAACAACTAAACTCCCAATGAGCCAAGGTAACAAGTATTTCTCTTCATATATGATAGTTTAGGGATAATTCAATAGATCCTGCTGGTTCATATAAAAATATCATGTCTTAAGGCATGGATACTTGTGAAATTGTAGTCGGTAAGAAGAATTTTTGTTCAAATATGATAGTGCAATCGCTAAACCTAATTTGATTTTCGCTTGAGGTTGCAGATGTGGTGGTTTTGATATCAGTGGCGATCTTAATTATCCTCTTCCTAGTCCAGAGGTTCGGAACCGATCATGTTGGTTACGCATTTTCTCCTTTTGTTCTGACTTGGTTTTTGTTTATCGCGGGAATTGGCGTCTACAACCTGGTCACATATGATACAAGCGTGTTACGCGCTTTCTATCCAAAATATATCATTGACTATTTCAAGAGAGACTCCAAACAGGCTTGGATTTCTCTCGGAGGAATCGTTCTTTGCATAACGGGTATGTAATCTTTCCTGCCTGCCAATTTAGCATATTTTAAAATCCTCTTATTGATTTATAGAGACGCAGACTTTATTGCTTATAAACTATGTA
>JASDQU010374262.1:71982-97470 GCA_032191745.1 Picea mariana | reverse complement strand
AATAATAAAAAACTATATACAAACCATATTCTCTCTCTCTCTCTCTCTATATATATATATATATATATAATTTGAATGAATAACAACTAGTGTAGTTCCACTTAACTTAGAATCTATGGAGAATAGTGAGGAATCAAATCTGAATTAAATTAAAATAATAATATGAATTGAATTAATTAATATAAATTCATCTTAATTTTTATTTCCAGATACTTTTTCATATTTAGTGAAAAAATTGATATTTTTCCTTATCTTTAAACACAAAATAAAGTAAATCTAATTGACTTTCTTTATATATTATAATAATAATAAATTTGACCTTTTGAATTGCTACATCAAAAAGAGTGGGAGAGGTTTCATGAAACATAACACAATAAAATAATAAAAAAACATTGAAATAATAATAATAAAATATAAAAAATATTTTAAAAAATCAATAATAAAAATAAAAATAAAAAATTAGGTTCTCTCCATTATTTATATTAATCTAGATTCACTTAAGTGAGAATCTATAAGGACTTAAAGGGATTAAAACTCTTGAGGTGCAAACCTTTCCTCAAGTTTTGCACTCTAAATTTTTTTGCACCTATTAAAATTTGATCCCTATCTACCCTTGATAAATCCAAAATTAACTTAATCTAGATTGATTAAATATAAATTTAATTAGTGCTTTTGAAAAAAATCAAATCTTTAAATGCTGCAATGCTACATACAAATAAAAAAATAATTAAAAAAAATGACAACTCAAGTGACAAATATGTTTCTAATATACTATTATAAATTTCTATGCTGAAGAATTACCTATTTTATTTTAAAATAATTAATATTAAAGTGTCAAGTAAACATATTCTTTAATTTTTTTTTTATTCTTTAAAATATTTTTTTTATAACATTATGCAGGTGGTACATTTGCACTGTATTCCTTGATATGCCGCCATGCCAAGGTAAGCCTCATCCCCAATCATCAACCAGAGGATAGTGAGCTTTCAACATACCAGCTTGCCACACCCAGCAGACAGTTGAAAAGAGCTTTGGCCATCAAGGAAGCTATAGAACAAAGCAGTGCAACCAAGATAGCTTTGTTAGTGCTAGCGCTTATAGGAACCTCCATGGTAATTGGAGATGGTGTCTTGACTCCTTCCATGTCAGGTATCATCCTTATCTAATCTCAGTGGCAACTAAACTACTTTTATGGTTATTCAATATGTGTTATGGTTAACCTTATTTCTTACGTGTATGCGACAGTTCTATCGGCAGTGGGAGGGATAACAACTAAACTCCCAATGAGCCAAGGTAACAAGTATTTCTCTTCATATATGATAGTTTAGGGATAATTCAATAGATCCTGCTGGTTCATATAAAAATATCATGTCTTAAGGCATGGATACTTGTGAAATTGTAGTCGGTAAGAAGAATTTTTGTTCAAATATGATAGTGCAATCGCTAAACCTAATTTGATTTTCGCTTGAGGTTGCAGATGTGGTGGTTTTGATATCAGTGGCGATCTTAATTATCCTCTTCCTAGTCCAGAGGTTCGGAACCGATCATGTTGGTTACGCATTTTCTCCTTTTGTTCTGACTTGGTTTTTGTTTATCGCGGGAATTGGCGTCTACAACCTGGTCACATATGATACAAGCGTGTTACGCGCTTTCTATCCAAAATATATCATTGACTATTTCAAGAGAGACTCCAAACAGGCTTGGATTTCTCTCGGAGGAATCGTTCTTTGCATAACGGGTATGTAATCTTTCCTGCCTGCCAATTTAGCATATTTTAAAATCCTCTTATTGATTTATAGAGACGCAGACTTTATTGCTTATAAACTATGTATGATGCAGGAAGTGAAGCTCTGTTCACCGACTTAGGCCACTTTTATGTTCGCTCCATTCAGGCAAGTCGATCCATTGCACAATTGTTTACATTTAAATTGTTAAGTTTCCAATGAAACTACTGGAAAACGAAAAGTTTAATCTTATGTGATTGTCTTTTTTCAATATTTCAATTCCTCTCATAAAGTTCATTGGAAACAGTAATTAATAATCATCGAAATATGATCAAAATAATAATTCATAAACTACATAGAAAATATCAAATCTTGAAAGTTTGATTAGTAAAATTATTCTTTCATTCATATGAAATAAATTTATGTTAGCCATGAGTCAAATTCAAAAGAGAATATTACCCAGTTTCAATTCAATGCTTTGTCACCGAGCTCTCATAATTTACTGCACTATAGACTGTGCATTGTTATGATAACACTAACAAAACAATTTTTGTAGTAAAATTAACAATGTGCTACTCTTAGCACATAAGAGTACATATATATTTTTAATGAAGATTTGATAACATATAAAGAAAGTATTTTCAAGGTGTTCACATGCAACAAAACTCAGAACTTAGGATCATTCACGTGCACAACTCATGAATATACTAACACACAAATACTTAATGAATTACAAACTTGAATGTTGCTCACTATTACAAAATACAATAGTTTTCTGGAGACTTTCAGAAATAGAACTTGTGCTCTGAGACTTCTCCAACTCTCTTCACAGTTGTTGCTCCATCTAAGTATCAACTATTTTATCGTCTATTTACAGACTCATAAATATATAGACTATGACTGAGAATTCCTGTAAAAGCTAATCGACTCAAACATTTAAGATGACAATAAATTTTGACTAACTCTATTTGATTAACAAGGCTCAAGAAATATTAAAGATAGACTCATTAATAACACTTGTGCTTTCCCTAATATACTGAGTCGGTGGAGACGTAAATCTCACGACTTATAATTAATATCTCCAACACTCCCTCTTAATTATAAGTAGGTGGGGATCACATACTCAACTTCAGTTGAAGAAAGAGTCACAATGGGTTGTTTCCTTCATGCCCATGACACTATACCTATTCCAAAATGAAATCTATACCCAGAGGTACTTTTCGTATCATATATGCTTCCTCCACAGTCGCTATCACTATATACAACAAGTTTGAAATCTTGTGAAATGGAATATATAATGCCAAAGTATTTTGTTCCATTCACATATCTCATAATTCTTTTACCTACCTTCCAATGAGATTCTTTTGGAGTTTCCATGAAGAATAAATAATATCAATACTTGTTGTTGTTAAATACATACTGTTTCCTACCATCCTTTTAAAAAGTGTGGGATCCACTTTAGATCCTCCATCATCCTTGCTTAACTTCAATCTTGATATGACAAGTGTTGAGCTTCTTTGGAGTTTATCATGTTTAACCTTTTCAAAATTCCATGTGCATATTTAGATTGTGAAATAAATATACCATCTTTGCACTGGTGAACTTCAATGCCGATAAAATATCTTATAAGCCCCAAATTAGTCATTTCAAACTCATCCTTCATAACTAAATTAAATTCTTCTATGGTAAAGTCACATGTAAAATTAAGTCCTCTACATATAAGAGAGAAATCAATATGTTACCTCATTGATTGGATTTGATGTAGAATGTTGGCTCACAATCACTTCTTTGAAAGTCATTCTGAGTGAGGTAGGAATCTATGCGACTGTACCAGGCTCTAGGAGATTTCTTTAATCCATATAGTGCCTTCTCCAATCTATATACTTTGTTTTCTTGTCCTAGAATCTCATAGCCTTGTGGTTGTTCCACATATAATTTTCCTGTAAATGACCATTCAAAAATGTTGACTTTACATCCATTTGATAAACAATCCATTTATCATCCGCAGTAATAGCCAACACAATTTTGACCGTGTCCATCTGCACAACTGGTGAAAATGTTTCATTGTAATCTATTATGGGTTGTTGTGTGAAACCTCTTGCAACTAACCTCTCCTTGTGCTTCTACACATTTCCATCTGCATCTTGCTTAGTTTTATAAATTCACTTGACACTTATCACATCCTTTCCGTAAGGTACATCTACCAATTTCCATGTCTCATTGTTTTCTATGCATTCAATTTATTCATCCAATACTTGTGCCCATACATCATCCTTAACAACTTCTTCAAAAGTAAATGGATCATCTATTTTTGAAAATAGAGCAAAGACTGAGAATGAATTTGTTGTATAAACATTGTATATGTCGCACAAACTTCTTGTCTTCCTTGGTAAGAGACTTGCTAATGTTGGATCCAGAGATTTAGAACTACTCAGACTGCTTGCTGGAGTTTGTTGTGCTCTTGGTGTGGACTATGCACCTACATATCTCACTGGTATGAATGTTGGAGTAGTTTGAGCTGTGATTTGTGTCACTAAGGAATTGCGCTCTGACTTCTAATTGGTGCTTGAACCACTTCATCCTCCATGTCATCATTCCCAATAGCATCAATAATTTTAACTGTCCTTTCTATGCTTCCATTCCATGCTTCATTTTCCACAAATTGAATATTGTGGTTGATTATAAGTTTTCTTGCAACAGGATCATATAATTTGTATGCTTTTGTGTCTTCAAAATACCCAACAAATATACACTTATGTCCTTTTTTATCTAACTTTTTTCTCATCTCATCTGGAACATGTGCATATGCGACACAACCAAAAACTTCCAAGTGCACAACATATCCTTCATACCTATCTAGGCTTCTTGAGGAACTTTGTTTTTCACACTCTTTGTGAGACATTTGTTCATAATGTACACTGCAGTTGATATAGCCTCATCCCAATACTCATTTGACAAATGTTTGGCTACTAACATACTGCACACCGTCTCCAGGATGGTGGGATTCTTCTTTTCTGTGAGACCATTATGATGTGGTGTATATTGTGCAATAAATTTCTTGTGAATGCCATGAACTTTACAAAAGTTCATAAATTATCTTTAAACATATTCACCACCTCTGTCAGTTCTTAGAACCGTGATGTAATAACCTGTTAGAATATGAACGGATGTGCTCATTTTACCATTGACAATATCACTATTGTCACCCAACCATAGGCCGAAGCCACCCTTCGAGCACCTTGACCTTGACAGTGAGAAGAATCCTGGTAGCAATCCAATAGCCAAGTAAGGCTAATGCACCAAGCAAGAAAGTAACCAAAGTTGATCAGATAGTCCAACCCAAAAATGGTGCAACACCTTCCCTAGAACTTGCGCACAAGACTGCCAGATTGCAGTGTACACAAGTGACTTCTGCAATTTTGAGAATGTGACAAATGAGATACTGGCACCCTGTATTTATAGTACTCTTGGTAGGCTTGCCTAAGCCGACTTCTCCTTCTAGGTACTAATTAATTAATATTAATTATCTTTCTTCAGCCGACATCTCGTCTAGGTTTACATTCATTTATTTACTTCCTTCAGGAATATTCTAATCTCATCGAAGGTCATAATAGAGGTTCATACCTCCCGAAGCTACCATAATATCAACACTCCCTCTTATCTAGGGAGGTATAATTGATAATGGTCTTGAGCACAAACAAACCATTCACTAGTAGTATCAGGAGCATCGTCATTATTATCCAACTGGGTAATCTCCATGAAAACTGGTACAATATCAATTGATTGAACACAAATGTGTTTATCCATGGTAGTATGCAACTACTCAAACCGTGACACATAGTCACAAACAATGGAACATATCCACCACAGTAGCATATCTCTAATGTTTGGAGACAAGCAGTCTCCATAACAATCATCTGATATCAACCTGCACAGAAAATATTGTTAAAATAAATTGAATCATCTGGGCCAATCTTTCACTCACATCTGTGAGATCTTAAAAGAATATTTTCCCTCAGAGTATAACATCAATGATGGGCTATCTGGCTTATTCTTCTCAAAAAAGGAAGAATGATTGTTTTGATTTCTTAGCCCTGGACCATTCCTCACCTTGGGTCATTCCTCCGACACTAAACAAAGTGTAACCTGGAGAGAATGAATCTGCCCTAAGGAATGTTTGTCCCTGATTGTTGAGCCTGGACCATTCCCCACCATGGGCCATTCCTCCGGTAGTAAACAAAGTGAAACCTGGAGAGAATGAATCCACCCTAAGGAATGACTGTCCGGACCATTTCCCTTGTTAACCACAAGAGGAAAAGACGGTCATGTACCAACTTCCAAAATGAACCATTCCTCATGTTAACCACAATGAGAAATCGTTGTCTGGCGAGGCGAGCTAGTATTCTTGAGTAACCCTCAAGAAGAGAGACTTCCCTAGACCACTCCCTATGTTAACCACAATGGGAAGTCATTGTCTATGGTACATCGACAATCTGGACCATTTTTCAAACTGGAAAATGTCTATCTGTCATAAATCTCAATCCACTTTCCACACAGGAAAGAATCTTCCCAAGCTAGACTATTTTTCAATCTTGAAAATGAATGTTCTCAATAATATGTCAATGCTCCCTCCCAATCTGGAGATTCATTCCTCCCTTTCAACTAAAGGAGTTATTTCCATGATCCCCATCTTTTCCCAAAAATATGCAAACTTTATTCTGGAGAGAGGCTTTGTCAGGATATATGATGTTTTCTCATCTGTGGGGATGTACTGGAGCTTCACTTCTCCTTCCTGGACTTTATCTTTAATAAAGTAGTATTTGATCTCAATATGTTTCGACCTTTCATGAAACACTAGATGTTCTGATAATATTATACAACTCTGATTATCACAATGTATTATGGTCGAATCTGGAATCTGATCAAATAAATCAGAGATTAGTTTCCTTAGCCATATTGATTATGTGCATGCTTCACATGCTGTGATATATTCTGCTTCTGCTGTGCTGAGTCCGACAGACTTTTTTTTCCTGCTGCCCCAAGATATCATAGCGGAGCCCAAGCTAAAACACATTCCTAAAATACTCTTTCTGTCTTCTGCACTTCCTGCCCAATCTGAATCTGTAAATCCATGAAGTTGTATATCACTGGATCTGATATATCTTAAGCCATAGAGTATTGTCCCATGAATATATCTTAGGACATGATTTGTAGCTATCCAATGTTCATGTTTAGGTTCCACCTAGACTTGGATTAGTGTATTCACTGCAAAGCAAATGTCTATTCGAGTATTTACCAAATACATCAATGACCCAATCAACTGTCGATATAGTGATGGATCTATTGGATCAGAATTTGGATCTTTTACTTTTCTTATATCTGTAGTCATAGGAGTATCCATGGATTTGTAATCCATCATTCCAAACTTCTGAAGGATCTTTATTGCGTACTTTCATTGACCAAGGAATACTTCACCACGCTTCTACCATACTTCTAGTCCCAAGTAATAATTCATGAGACCTAGATCTTTCATATCAAATTCAAAAGCTAGTTCCTTTTTGCATTGGATGATAAGAGACTCTTCACCTGTTATGAATAGATTGTCAACATATAATAGTAGAATCACAGGTGCATTGTCCATGACTTTGTAGTAAGGTTTGGATCTGCATGGCTCTTGGACAAACCAAGTCTCGCTAGATAACTATCCATTCTAGCATACCAATCCCTTGGAGCTTGCTTGAGTCCATATAAATCTTTCTTTAATCTGCACACGTGAATGTCTCTGGAATGTACCTCAAACCCTTAAGGTTATTCAATATATACTTCTTCTTCGATTACTCCATTGAGGAAATTTGTCTTTACATCCATCTGATGTAAGTTCCATCCCATGGAAGTGACAAGAGATATGATAGCTCTAATGGAAGTATATCTAGCTACTGGAGAATTTTTTTTGTCATAGTCTTCTCCCTCCTTCTGGGAGAACCCTCTAGCTATGAATCTTGCTTTGTGTTATCCACGCTTCCGTCTGCTACATGTTTGATCTTGTATACCCATTTTGAAGTTACTACTGATTTTTCTTTAGGTCTAGGTACGATTTCCCATACATCATTTTTCATAATGGATTGGTGTTCTTCCGTCATATTTTCTTTTCATTGTCCCTTTTGAACTACTTCTTTGAATGTGGTAGGTTCTTCATCTATAAGCTTCATCATATACACTGCATAACTTGAGTATCTTTTTGGCTTCTTACTTTTTTTGAATGTTCCTTCGGGAACCTTAAGTCTTTCTGCATTTTGTAAAGTAGCTTCAAGCCAATTTGGTCGTTTCCTGGTCTTAGGTATGTTGTCTGAATCAATGGTCTCACAAGGTTGCATAGGATTATTAGGTTGTTCTTTTTCTTCATCTTCGTTTTTTCTGCTTTCTTCATGTGGTTCTTCATTCTCTTCTTCTTCTATCATTTCTTCTATAGATTTCTTGAAATCCATCTCTTCATTGAATGTCACGTCTCTGCTCACTTCGATCTTATGTTGTTCTGGAATATATATTTTATAATCCTTGGATGAATTGATATATCCCACGAATATCCCCTTCTTTCTCGAGGGTTTTAGTTTATTTCTTTTATCCTTGGGAGTGTGAGAGTAAACATGACATCCAAATATTCTTAGGTTTTCCACATTAGGTTTCTTACCTGAGAAGGCTTCTTTTGGAGTCATGTCCTTCAATATGCAATGAGGACTTCTGTTTTGCACATATATTGTTGTCATGGTTGCTTCTCCACATAAGAACATAGATAAACCTTGATCATTTAGTAGTTCTTTTACTATTACTTCGATAGATCTGTTCTTTCTTTCTGCTACACCATTTTGTTGAGCATTATGAAGAAAATTCATCTCCCTCCTAATCCCTGTTGATTTGCAGAATGCAACGAATTAATTCGAGGTGTATTCTCCTCCATTATCTGTTATTAATTTCTTCATATTCTTGTTCATGAGGTTTTCTATTTCTACTTTGAATTATTGAAACTTGTTGAATACTTCATCCTTTGTCTTTAGTAAGTATAACCAATTCTTTCTTGAATAATTGTCTATGAAGATTATGTAGTAAAGAGATCCTCCTAGAGATCTGAATGGCATTGGACCAAAAACATCTGAGTGTATTAGATATAGTATCTCCTTAGATCTATTTTTGTTGCTTGGAAATGGTTTCCTGATATTCTTTCCAAGAGCGCAATCTTTGCAGAATCCTTCATGTGTAGACTGCAATTCTAGTATTCCTTCAACCATGTTTTTAAGAAAAGGTAATGCTTGATAATTAATATGAGCATACCTTATATGCCAAAGTTCATTGGGATTGACTTTGTCATGTACGAGAGCTTCTTCATTTTGTTCTAGTAGTCTATATAGATTTCTTTGACGACTTCCAATAACCCTATCATTTTCTATGCTGGAGTATTTATGCCATGATAACACTTTTCCATTCATGAAATCTATTTTGTTTCCTTTGTCTTCTAGGCAAGATATGGATACAAGATTCTTTTGTAAACTAGGTACATATAAAGCATTTCTTAAGTGAACATTGTTATCTGATTTCAACTTGATAGAGGCTTACCCAAATCCTTCGACTTGGTAAGTGCTTTTGTCTTCTTCTCATTTAGGTTTGAGAGTCTGGCTTGATATCCCGTCATGTTCCTAGAAGCTCCACTATTGATTGTCCACATGTAATATTCAATCATTCCAGTGAGTGCTGAGTAGTGTATAAGGTTGATCGTTTCACTCGTGTCTTCGGTTGACTGATAGTTGGTCATGCCTTGATCCAAAACTTCAACTCTAATGTTTTTGTCTTCTAGAAGAGCCAAAAGGTGCGTTGAAATAGGGTGCATCTGAATATCTTTGCCTTGAGCGAGATGCTCCATCGCAAGGTGTCAGATATGAGATTTAGGGTTTCTGAAATTGCTCCTACCAGTAACCCTAGCGACAATGTCTTGGAAGGTGCTCCTGCTAGTAACCCTAGCGACAGTTCCTCAACGAGCTCAATATCCTAATGGCTATGTTTCCTTCTAGCGTTTACACTGAATGAAGAAGGTGTGGGCCCATAAACTGTTATAATATGAAAGGATGTGCTCGTTTTACCATTGCCGATGTCACTATTGTCACCCAACCATAGGCCGAAGCCATCCTCCAAGAACCTTGACCTTGACAGTGAGAAGAATCTGAGTAGCAATCCAATAGCCAAGCAAAAAAGTAACCAAAGATGATTATATAGTCCAACCCAAAACTGGCACAACACCTTCCCCATAACTTACGCACAAGACTGCCAAACTGCAGTGCGCACAAGTGACTTTTGCAATTCTAAGAATGTGACAAATGAGAGACCGACGCCCTGTATTTATAGTATTCCTTGCAAACTTGCCTCGGCCGACTTCTCCTTCTGGGTACTAATTAATTCATATTAATTATCTTTATTCAGCCAATATCTCCTCTAGGGTTACATTCATTTCTTTGCTTCCTTCTGGAATATTCTAATGTCGTCAAAGGTCATAATAGAGGTTCATACCTCCCAAGGCTACCATAATATCAACATAACCACTTTGTTTTTCCACAAGTTATTTAAACTGTTGAAAACAACTGAATGCATCAGGCTTATGTTTTAAGAATAAATCTATGTTTTTCTTGTGAAATCATCAATAAATGTAAGAAAATAGGTGTTTCATCCTATAGATAGTTTCTGCATTGTTCCACATATATATGAATGTACAATTTCTAGTGGAGCTTTTTCTCTATATGACTTGCTAACTGGAAATGACTCTCTATGTTTCTTTACAAAAATGCATCCTTCACATATTCTTTCTCGTTTTTCAATTAGTGGAAAACCTTTCACCATATACTTTGTATGTAGCAACTTTAGACCTCCAAAATTTAAATTCCCCAATATGAAATGCCGCATGCAGGAATCATCCTGCACTTCAGATTGAAAGGATGCCTACAACTTTGTGCCATTGTCTTCTTCTTTCTTGGAACTGCACTCACTACCTTTTTCTTCCTTGGAATAGCATGCACTTACTCCTTCACTTTCTTCTTTAAATGCAATGCCAAAGTGTACATCTTTTAATTCATATAAAACTTGCGATTTTTTTCTCTTGATGGTTGGCTTCAATGTTAATGGAAACATTCTATTGCTTGTCATCTAAATTCTTCTAATAAGTTGATTGCTTGGATATCTGTGCAAAATCACACAATGATTATCTTCCATGTAAATTCTATATTCTTTTTGTAATAGTTTTTTTGTTCTCATAAAATTATTTTTTAGGCTAGCAAAACGCTTTTTGTAATAGTTTTTTTGTTCTCATAAAATTATTTTTTAGGCTAGCAACATAATATACATCAGGAATAACTTTTTCTCCCCCTCTTTAGTTAAATTTTTAATACTTCCTTTACCCAAGATAGTGACTTGGATATTGGTTCCAAGTGTAACTTTAGTTTGGACTGAGTTATTCAAACTAGAAAACAATTCTAAGTTTCTTTTCATGTGATTATTGTAGCCTAAGTATAAATAACATATGTCACATGGAATTTCTTGAGCAACATTGCATTCAACTAGGGAAATTATAGGCATCACTTCAATGCATGCTATAAAAATAGGGATGGTGGGAGTAATTGTGATGTTTGAATGATCTTGACCTTTCTTGTTCTAATTATACTGTCTCTTCCTGCATTCATATGCATAATGTCCATACTTTTTATAGTAATGGAACCAAATCTTTGATTTATCAAATCTCTGAACACTTGACTGATTGGTATTTTATTTTGACCTCTACCACTAGTATTTTCCAGATTGCTACTGCGTCGTCCTCTAGTAGAACTCCTTTCTCTACCTCTAGATTTGTATCCCCCCCTTCCTCTTTTATGGTTTATAGATGACTGCGGGAACAAATTATTTTATAATGACATATTTGATCTATTTAATCTGTTTTCATGATTAATGAGGGAGGCTTGCAACTCATCTAGACTAAACTGACCCAGGTATTTGTTCTCTTCCAAAGTCACAACAAGAGAATCAAATTTAGAAGGAAGGCTCCTAAGTACATTCCAAAAAATATTTTTATCCTCTATGTTTTCTCCATGATACTTAATCTGATTTATTAGGACAATAACATGGGCATAAAAGGATTCTATTGAATCTGTGTCTTTCATTGACAGAGTTTCAAAATCTCTTCTAAGAATTTTTAATTTTGAAGTCTTGACTTTGTCCATAACTTGATAATAAGTTTGTAATATGTCTCATGCTTCCTTGGTTTGCTTCATTGATGCTACTCTTGGGAGTACACTCTCATACATGGCTTGATGTATGTAAAACAATGTTTTTCCATCCTTCTTCCTTTGAGCTTTGATGGCATCCTTCTCAACTTGTGTGAGGGAATTGTATGTTACTTGATCTGTTGGTTCCACATAGCCATTTTCAACTATTTCCCATAAATATTGACTCTGAAATAATTCCTTCATGCTCAAGGACCATAACTCATAATTTTTACTTATAAAACTGGGAGGTTGCAGATTTGAAGTATAAGCCACGATTTAAAATTTCAACTATCACCTTACAATAGAGTTGTTGATATTGAAACCTACTCTGATAAACCTGCCCTCATACCAGATCTCAGATCTCAGATCTAGAGCGCGTAAACCCACTCTGTGTAACATAGTTGCAAAGACTGCGCAGTTCAATGCTTTGTCACCGAGCTCTCAGAATTTACTGTGTAGTTCCAAAACTTCACTGTAGATTATGCGTTGTTATGATAACACTAATAAAGAAATTTTTGTAATAAAATTAACACTATTATACTCTTAGAACATAAGATCACATATATATTTTCAATGCAGATTCAATAACATATAAACCTACTTAAGCTTGCGTAGATACAAAGATAAAGTATTTTCAAGATGTTTTCATGCAACATAACTCAAAACTTAAGATCATTCATGTGCACAACTCATAAATATACCAACAGACAAATACTTAATGCATTACCAACTTGGATGTTGTGCACTGTTACAAAATACAATACTATGCAGTGCTTCGGCTCCAACAACTTCTACAGGCTTTCAGAAACATAGCTTGTGCTTCGAGACTTCTCCAACTTTCTTCACAACTGTTGCTACATCTTAGTATCAACTATTGTATCTTCTATTTACAAACTCAAAAATATATAGACTAATATTGAGACTTCATGTAGAAGCTAACCGACTAAAAAATTTAAGATGAATTTTTTTTTTACTGACTCTATTTGATTAATAGGGCTCAAGAAAGATTAAAGATCGACTCATTAATAACACTCTTACTTGCCGTAATAGACGAATTCAATGGAGACTTAAATTTCATGACTTATAATTAATATTTCAAACACTCCCCCTTAATTATAAGTAGGTGGGGATCACGAGACACACAATTTACATCAAAAACTTAAATTGACATGATCTTTCAAATATCTACGATTTGTTCTTTAGACCTACAAAACTCTAAGCAAATTTCTTTGTTATTCATCGATTCTCTGATAAAATTATACCTTGTATCAATGTGCTTGGTTTTCTTATGAAACACATGATTCTTGGACAATGTGATGGAGGATTTGTTATCACAGAGAACTATAGTTGGTCCCTGTTGTTCCCACAAGAAATCCTTTAACATTCTTCTTATCCAAATAGCTTGACAAGTTGCGCTTGTAGATGGGACATACTCAGCTTCAGCTGAAGAAAGAGTCACAATGGACTGCATCCTTGATGCCCATGACACTATACATGTTCCAAAAATAAATGTGTACCCATAGGTGCTTTTCCTATCATATATGTTGCCTCCATAGTCGTTGTCAATATATCCAACAAGTCTGAAATCTTCTGAAATGGAATAGATAATGCCAAAGTCTTTTGTTTCATTCACATATATCAAAATTCTTTTACCTACCTTCCAATGGGATTCTTTTGGAGTTTTCATGAACCTTGAAATCAAGCTCACTCCATACATAATGCCAAGCCTTGTTTTTTTTAAATACATAAGGTTGCATACCATCCTTTTAAACAGAGTGGGATCCACTTAAAATTTTTCATCTTCCTTGCTTAACTTTAATCGTGATATGACATGTGTTGGAGTTGATTTGGAGTTTGTCATGTTGAATATTTTCAAAATTTCATGTGCATATTTAGATTGTGAAGTAAATATAACATCTTTGGACTGGTGAACTTCAATGTCCAGAAAATATCTCATAAGCCCCAAATCATTCATTTCAAACTCATCCTTCATGAATTACTTAAATTATTATATACTAAAGTCACCTATAAAAATAAAATCATCTACGTTTAAGAAAGAAATCAATGTATTACCTCGTTGATTGGCTTTGATGTACAATGTTGGCTCACACTCACTTCTTTGAAATCCATTTTGACTGAGTTAGGAATCTATGCCATTGTACCAAGCTCTAGGAGATTTCTTTAATCCATACAATACCTTCTTCAATATGTATACTTTGTTTTCTTGTCCTAGAATATCATAGCCTTGTGGTTGTTCCAGATATACTTCTTCCTGTAAATGACCATTCAAAAATGTTGACTTTACATCCATTTGATAAACAAGCCATTTATTATGCATAGTAATAGCCAACACAATTCTGGTTGTGTCCATCCGTGCATTTGGTGCAAATGTTTCATTGAAATCTATTCTGGATTGTTGTGTGAAACCTCTTGCAACTAACCTTGCCTTGTTCTTCTACACATTTCCATCTTCATATTGGGATTATAAATCCACTTGACACTTATCACGTCATTTCTTTGAGGTACATCAACCAATTTCCATGTCTGATTGTTTTTTATGCATTCAATTTATTCATCCATGGCTTGTGCCCATACACCATACTTAACAACTTCTTCAAAAGTGAATGGATCATCTATTTGTGAAAATAGAGAAAAGACTGAGAATGAATTTGTTGTATCAACATTGTAGATGTCTCACAAAATTCTTTTATTCCTTCATAACATACTTTATAATGTTAGATCTAGAGATGTAGAACTACTAAGACTGCTTGCTAGAGTTTGTTGCACTCTTCATGTGGACTATGCACCTGCACATCTCACTGGTGTGAATGTTGGAGTAGTTTGAGCTGCGATTTGTGTCACGGTTCCAGTAGTGGAAGGAAATAGGCTCTGAATTCTAATTGGTGTTTGAACCACTTCCTCCTCCATGTTATCATACCTAGTAGCATCAAGAATTTTGACTGTCCTTTCTATGCTTCCATCGTATGCTTCATTTTCCACAAATTGAATATTGTGGTTGATCATAAATTTTCTTTCAATAGGATCATATAATTTGTATGCTTTTGTGTCTTCAAAATACCCAACAAATATACATGTATGTCCTTTGTTATCTAACTCTCTTCTCATCTCATCTAGAACATGTGCATATGCGACACAACCAAAAACTTTCAAGTGTGCAATATTATGCTTCATACCTGTTCATGCTTCTTAAGGAAATATTTTTCACTCTTTGTGAGACACATGTTCATTATGTACACTACATTTGCTACTGCCTCATCCCAATACTTATTTGACAAATGTTTGGCTTCTAACATACTGTGCACCATCTCTAGGATGGTGCGATTCTTCTTTTCTGCGACACCAATATGTTGTGGTGTATACCACACAATAAATTTCCTGTGAATGCCATGAACTTTACAAAAGTTCAGAAATTCTCTTGAAACATATTCACCACCTCTATTAGTTCTTAGAACCTTGATGTAATAACCAATTTGCTTCTCCACAAGTGATTTGAACTGTTGAAAACAACCAAATGCATCAGACTTATGTTTTAGAAAATAAATCTATGTTTTTTTTGTGAAACTATCAATAAATGTAAGAAAATAGGTGCTTCCTCCTATAGATAGTGTTTGCATTGGTCCACAGATATATGAATGTACAATTTCGAGTGGATCTTTTGCTCTATATGACTTGCTAACTGGAAATGACTATCTATGATGCTTTCCAAAGATGCAACCTTCACATATTCTTTTTGGTTTTTCAATTAATGGAAAACCTTTCACCATATCCTTTGTATGTAGCATCTTTAGATCTCTAAAATTCAAATTCCCAAATCTGAAATGTAACAACCAAGAATTATCTTGCACTTAAGATTGAAATGATTCCTTCCTTTCTGCACCACTGTCTTGTTCTTTCTTGGAACTATGCACACTGCCTTTTTATTCCTTTGAATAATGTGCACTTACTTCTTCACTTTCTACTTTAAATACAGTGCCAAAGTCCACATATTTTGCTTCATCAAAAACTTGCAATGTTTTTCTCTTCATGGTTGGCTTCAATGTTAATGGAAACATTCTATTGCTTGTCATCTAAATTCTTCTAATAAGTTGATTGCTTGAATATCTGTCAAAAATCACACAATGATTATCTTCCATGTAAATTCTATACCCTTTTTGTAATAGTTGTCCTATGCTCATCAAATTATGTTTTAGGCTAGCAACATAATATACATCATGCATAAATTTTTTCTCCCCCTGTTTAGTTAAAATTTTAATACTGCCTTTACCCAAGATAGTGACTTGGATATTGGTTCCAAGTGTAACTTTAGTTTCGACTCACTTATCCAAACTAGAAAACAATTCTAAGTTTCTTATCATGTGATTATTGCAGTGTGAGTCTAAATAGAATATGTCACATGGACTTTCGTGAGCAACATTGCATTCAACTAGAGAAATTATAGGCATTGCTTCATCGTGTGTCATAAACATAGGGCATGTGGGAGTACTTGCATTGTTTGATTGATCTTTAACTTGCTTGTTTTGATTATACTGTCTCATCCTGCATTCATATGCATAATGTCCATACTTTTTACAGTAATGGAACTAAATCTTTGATTTAAGAAATCTATGAACACTTAACTGATTGGTATTTGATTTTGACCTCTACCACCAGTATTTGCAGGATTGCTACTGCGTCCTCCTCTTCCAGAACTCCTTTCTCTACCTCTAGAGATAGATCTCCCCATTCCTCTTCTACGGATTATATATGACTGCACGGAAAATGAATTTTCTAATGACATATTTGATCTATTTAATTTGTGTTCATGATTAATGAGGGAGGCTTGCAACTCATCTAGACTAAATTGACTCACGTATTTTTTCTCTTCCAAATTCACAATAAGAGAATCAAATTGAGGAGGAAGACTCCTAAGTACCTTCTCAACAATATTTATATCCTCTATGGTTTCTCCATGAGACTTAATCTGATTTATTAGTCCAACAACATGGGTGTAAAAGGATTCTATTGAATCCATGTCTTTCATCGACAAAGTTTTAAAATCTCTTCTAAGAATTTGTAATTTTGAAGTCTTGACTTTGTTCATACCTTGATAAGAATTTTTTAATATGTCTCATGCTTCCTTGGCTTACTTTGTTGATGCTACTCTTGGGAGTACGCTCTCATGCATGGCTTGATGTATGTAAAACATTGTTTTTCCATCGTTCTTCATTTGATCTTTCAAGGCATCCTTCTCAACTTGTGTGAGGGAATTGTACAGTTCATGATATGTTGGTTCCACATAGCCATTTTCAACTATTTCCCACACATATTGACCCCAAAATAATGCCTTCATGGTTAAGGACCATAACTCATAATTTTTACTTATAAAAGTGGGAGGTTGCAGATTTGAGTGGAAACCATGATTTAAAATTTCAAAAATCACCTTAGAACAAAGCTCATGCTCTTGAAACCTACTCTGATAAACTTGCTCTCATACCAGATCTCATATCTCAGATATAGAGCACGTAGACCCACTCTATGCAGTGTAGCTTCAAAGACTGCACAGTTCAATTCTTTTTTGTTGAGCTCTCAGAATTTACTGCCCAATTCCAAAACTGCATTGTAGATTGTGTGTTGTTATGATAGCATTAACAAAACAATTTTTGTAATAAAATTAACACTGTGTTACTCTTAGCACATAAGGTCACATATATATTTTCAGTGCAGATTCAAGAACAAATAAACCTACTTAAGCTTGCATAGATACAAAGAGAAAGTATTTTCAAGATGTTCACATGCAACATAACTCAAAAGTTAAGATCATTCATTTGCACAACTCATAAATAAACCAACACAAAAATTCTTAGTGTATTACCAACTTGGATGTTGCACACTATTACAAAATACAATACTATGCAAAGCTTCGGCTCCAACAACTTCTGCAGGATTTTAGAAATAGAGCTTGTGCTCTCAGACTTCCTCGACTCTCTTCACAACTGTTGCTACACCTAAGTATCAACTATTGTATCGTCTATTTATAGACTCAAAAATTTATAGACTAAGACTGAGACTTCGGGTAGAATCTAACTGACTCATACATTTAATATGACAATAAATTTTGACTAACTCTATCTCATTAATAGGGCTCGAGGAAGATTAAAAAGCAACTCATTAATAACACTCATGCTTACCATAATAGGCTGAGTCAATGTAAAATACTGAGTCAGTGGAGACCTAAAACTCACTAATAATTAATATATCCTACAAAATTTTACTCTTGGGAGAACTTAGGAAAAATTCCCTATCTGTAAAAGGCATTCCCATGGAATGTGAGGAGGAAGAAGGTTTGAAACTGCTAAGAGATCACTATGATTAAGGATCACATCTGTTTAACATGATTAAGGATCACATCTGTTTAACATCTCTGCATTGAGTAAGAGGGCCTTTTGCTAATCTAACCCGATGCTATGCCATACAAATGAAATGGTATAATCTGAACCATTGAAATGGTCTAACCTAGTCTATATGTCCTTATCTCTAATATGGAATTTTTAGTGGGTCTAGAGGGGTCTAAAATCTAGTCTAGTATGGGAGAAATGTTTACTCTAGAATATGAAAACTATTTTTACATAAATAATTTTAAAAAAATATTAAAAAGTATTTACATTAAAAAAATTAAAAGATTCGAAAATATAAAAGAGAATAAAGACACATAAGAGAATAAAATAATGAACAGACAAGTCAATTGGAAATCACACAGTAGACAAAGGATTTACGTGGTAAAACCTTCTAACCTCCAAAGGGAAAAATCCACGGGACAATGGACCAGGAGAGGGCTTGAAGTCCCTTGCTCAATATTTGCCTCTATAGGCTACATATTTAATTCATTTCTCCTTCAGTTACATAAAACTGAATGCAATAAATGTTTCCCTATTCTTACTAAGTGGTTTCAACTAAAAACCAAGAATAGATGTTGTTGGAAACAACCGTGAACCAACTAGATTAATTTGGTCAAACAGTTTACACATTCCAACAATCTCCACCTTGACAACAATTTACCTGATATCATGCCATTGTCCATTCATCACCTTCTTACAAGCTAAAAATAGGTGATATCAGTACTTTCAAAACTGAAGCAGCCATTTCACTATTCCACCTAGATTTATCATGTGAACACTGACAACTCCCTGTAAGTGAAATATCCGATCTTCTCATTGCAAACATATACTTACTTCTAGCATACTATTCATGAGACATACCCTCCTTCTTCCTTATAACCAAGACACCATCTTGAAGAAAGATTACAATGAAAAATAAAAAGAAATTTACCAGTCTCACAAGGCTCATACTGAATCTCATCAGTATACTTCTCTTATCATTTTCCTCGTCTCTATGTATCTTTATTCCCAAGATTTTTTTTACAGCTTAGAGATCCTTCATTACAAACGTCCTGTCCAACTGAGCCAACCCATTGATATTAACCATGCTTGTGCTTGCTACAAGCATATCACCAACACTCTAAACACCAAGATAGTGAATACCATAGTTATTTCCACTTCTTGTAAATCTCAACTCACCATGAAGGAATCAACATCTTGTACAATTGGCTATGTGCGCTCTTCAAGCCATACAATGAATTCTTGAGCTTGCAAACAAATCCTCTGTTGCGATCATGATGACCTTTAGCGCTCCACCTCAAACACTTTGTTTGAGACCTTCTCCATAAATAGACGAAGCCAACCAAGTAAGCTCGACACAAGCTCACCTCCAGGCATGTTTCAATGGAGTCCTAGCTCCATCTTAACATGAACATCCCCTTGACAAAATCCATCCAAGCCGACCAAGTAAACAGCTCATTTATAAGGAGTTACAACTAGCCTTTAAGCAGGCTTTATTACATGCGATTTAAGCAGGCTTTATTACATGCGATTATGTGGAAAAAACTAACATGTCCCGTAACCCACCCCCTATCACCTAAGTCTACATCTAGACTTAACCAGTTGAAAAACAAGGATACGCAAGCCTAACAAGGTCTTACAACAATATGACCAATTACATATAATTAATTACAACTCCAAACTAAATAATACTTGGTGACTTTACCGTTACCCCGTTGTCATTTACCATCCCATCCTCTTGTTTTGTCATGCCATGTTGTCTGCAACCACCAAGTGATCTCTGTGATCTGAGTATATAGGAGCACAGACCACTTGCATAAGCGCCTGTTTGTGCGTAGCCTCTCTTTCCACCACTACCAGCAACACTGCCGTAGGATTGCAGGATCCATTAGCTGAAAGTCCGACATCCACCTTATCCATGCCACGAGGCGAGGGAATATGCGCCACCACTTTTCCCATGCCGCCGACTGATAATGTCGCATTATCACCATGGGGATATCATTTTGATGCCTTCATATAGCCTCCTGTAAGGTGCTCCACCTCGGATTTACATTCTCCACATGGGCATGTGTCCGTCAACAAAAGCCACCCCTTTGTCTTTCGCAATATCCCCCCACAGATATATCTCTTGAAGACTTTCTTATACGACCTCCATGGCGAATTCAACGCAGCCTCCATATAGACCACTCACCGTCACGCTCTTTAACCACAACTTGGATATCTGTTATTTCTTCCACGTTATAGAAGTCGACTTCTATGCTCCTCATCCGCATACTTTACTGCAAATCCGTTCCCTTTTATTCACCAGGTACAAAGGCCCTCACGATCGGTGGTCACGATCGGTGGTCGTCAACTAAAAATCTGTGACTGTAATGCTCAACACGACAACCTAATTGCAGGCTCCCTTACTCGGCTCCTTTCTACGCGACCACAAATGCCAAGCATTTGACTAATTCATTGGAACACATTGTCTTGCCTCAGCCCGTGGTTGCTCACCTTTGCTGCCTCCATCTGCTTCACGGATTTGGCTCTTTGCCTCCCACGAGCACCGCTCAAAGCCAAAAAATAAAAAAACTCACGCGGGTTCTGCTCGATCCGCATCCCATAAAGCAACAACTTCGAGAACACATGTTGTAGTACTGATCGGATGAGAACGTTTTGCCATTTCGCCCTGGTCGCTCGCTCTACTGATCAGTCGGACGACATGCCCGACCTGCGACTACCCCCTAGGGTTGCAGTGATTCTGCAGCGTAAAGACAAAATAAATATGTGAATGTTTTCCATGAAAAATAAAACAATGGTTGAGCTTTCAATCCACGCAATAAAGATTCTCTACACACGCAAGTTTGAATTCCTCCTGCACACGTTCTTCGCTACAAGCTTTGATTTGGATCGAGGTTTAACTCCATTCAAAGAGGAAACCCATCTACCACACAACGATCTCAAATCTGTGACCTCAGGCTTGGAATTCAACTATCCTTTTCTTTTAAATTCTACAGGATTTGTAACTTGTCTCAATTCCTCTTTCTCTACACGATCTATCAAACTTCCTTTCTACATATGCTTCTGTCAACTTGTTTAATGACATGCTGGTATATCTTCTCACGGAGTAACAACCTTCAGAAATTGGTGCATCTTTGGCCTACAGCCTACTTTATCTCCAATAAATGTGCGGCAGCGTGAGAATATGCCCACCTCCAAGGCCATATTGACGCCCTGGAACATCTACATCGCCCATCCTTTCTTTTCACCGGATGTAGGTGTGCACGAGATTGCTCCTGATATCTTCAACGACAACTTTCCTCACATGAGCGCCTTCAAACGATGGTTTTTCTAGTCACATAAACTGGTGACTGCCTCTATAGTGGCAGGGCGGCTCACTCCCATGACAATTCGCAGCTCGTTTCTCCATGTTGGCGATGCTTCAGCCACGCAACAGGGATCTCAACTCAATCGCTTTGATACCACTTGTTGGGCAGTAAACCAACAAAGATACCACTTGTCGAGCAGTAAACCAACAAAGAATAAAGACAGAACAAAGAATAAAACAAATAGCATAATACAGTGAATAGACAAGTCAATTGGCAATCACACAGTAGATAAAGGATTTACGTGGTAAAACCATCTAACCTCCAGAGGGAAACATCAACGAGGAACAATGGCATAATCATTTCATTATCAGGAACTACGAGATTACAACAACGATAGGCAACTAGACAACCCAATAGAGGGATTAAGCTTCTTACTCAATATTTGTGTTTACTGGTACATATTTAAGCCATTTTAACTCTATTCTTACTAAGTGGTTTCAACTAAAAACCAAAAATAGATATTGTTGGAAACAACCCTAAACCAACTAAATCAATTTGATCAAATAGTTATCACATTCCAACAGATATTACATACTAGCACAGTCATATAATTGTAGTTGATCAACTCCAAAAGGTTGATAAGATGAAAAGAATCCTTAAAAGAATATATTAAATTTTATTATTGATTAACAAATAAACTGTTGAGCTTCATTTATCTGGTGTTAATATTTTAATTTATATTAATCACTTAGGTGGCAATCAGTTAGCTATCAAAGTAATTTTTAAATATGATTAGGTAAATGTAAAAAAGTAAACACATAAACTGATGTCTTTATAATAGCTAGGAAGTTAATGATTGAAATCACAACCATTTATTTTGTGTGAATACTAAGAATATTCCAGCCACATTTAATCCTGTCCATAGAAAACTTATTAAGCACTAAACCCTTATTAAATCTGCCCATTATCAATAGATATACGCCTTTCGACTTAAATATAAAAAATATTTACACTAAAAAATATTAAAAACTAATAAAATAAAATAAAATAAAAAGACAAACCAATTAGTGAATATTGTGTTTGAAATTTTGGTTGATGCGCGCTTTAATCGCCGCTCTTTCTAATTTTTCAAAGCAACTAGTGCCTTACGAATCACACAAGAAGGTCAAAACCGTTTGTCTAAGCTGAGAAGTTGTGTTGAGTAGCCCCATGTTTTATGACGATAGAAAAATTTCTGGAACAAGTGACCAGCTGATATGTTTGATAATAAGAAAATTAAATGACTAAGAAAATGAATAGAATTTTGAGCGTTGTTAGGCAGTCGAAGCAATAAATAGAGTATAAACAAGTAAGATCAAACAGGTATTAAATTAAGAATATTAATTCCACAATTGATACAGTGATTTATGTGGAAATTCAATGAGGAAAGAAAATTAAGGACAATGATTATGGGTATTCTCATTATTCAAGGGAGAATTACAATAGCCTTCATACAATCATCCTCTCTTCACAAGTATTGGGCTCTCTACACAGCTTGCACGCGCTTGCACTCACATTGTAATTTCACCTCTTGGGTATGCTCGCATATATAACATCTATCACTCAATTACACAAACGCTCGCATATATAACATCTATCACTCAATTACACAAACTAATCATGAATAATTCACATAATTACAATAACCGTTCATAAATAAATTACATTCATGCTCATTCGCATTAACATAGATGAATGCATTTGAATGTGACCACATGATAAAATTCTTTGACATGTTTCCACCAAGCCTAACGTCTATGGAATAACATGATTTTGAGGGTGACGTCTATGGCGTAACAGTATATGACCATGTGAAGGGCACCTGGGAAAATCTACTCCGCATTAACGAAGTATCCTGCAATTCCAATACTCCAAGTTCGACCAACCATCCAGATTCAGTTTTACAAGGTTTGATTGGAAAACTTGAACCTGGCGCAGCCAAATGATTCCCACTATCCTGCAATTCCAATACTCCAAGCACGAGCAACCATCCAGATTCAGTTTTATAAGGGTTGATTGGAAAACTTGAACCTGGCGCAGCCAAAGGTTATATGTAAGATGAACAATTTCCAACCAAGGGCAACCATCAACAGGAATGTTTCTGTCAGATATGGCTGTGTCTCAAATATGTTAAAGCATCCACGATATTGTTATCCAAGGGAATTTTTTCTATTGGAGAACTGTATATAGTCAAAACTTTCAGATGTTTCAGCAGTGCCGCTGCTAAGATGGGCACATTGGAGCCATATATTTCTAACCTTTCCAAACATATTAGCCGTTCAATAGGTGTGCTGATATGCTTTAATCTGAAGCATTCGACCAGAATCAACTCTTTTAAGTGCACAAAATAGGCCACAGAACATGATAACTCTGTCAACCTTCCGCTCCCTATTCTTAGTTGTTCTGACTCATATAGTCGTTCTAAGTTCAAGGGCAATTCTAGTAAGCGACTGTGTAGTAAATTCGAGTCTCTTAAACGCTTCTGAAAGGCGATTCCCTGCCAAATGTTGAAGTTGCAATAAATGAGAGAAGGAATTCGGCAATGTGGTTAGGTTAGTAGACCCAGATGGATCTAAATGGCTTAGGTTTTTAAGTTCCGAGCAATCAAATGGGAGTGATTGTGGATACATGACATTTTTCAACACTATCTTATTCAAGTTTTTCAACAATCTGCCTATCGATTGAAGAAAACGGGAAAAAGATGCCATGACGCCTTGCCGGCTGGTAGAGATATTTCCATCAAATGATTTCGTAGAATGTTGAAGATCCACTGGTTGGGCGCTGTTCGAATAACTTGAAGATGCGCCCTCCTCCCTCTCATCAAAGTTGAACTCACGCAACTGCGAAGGTATCTGCAATGACCATAATTAGTTAATTAATCTTCAGGCACTGAGTGCTTGAATCTAATCATCACGGATGCACATAATCTGTCAACCATGACGAACTGACTACATGATCTAACGTGACAGTGGGGCAGAATACTTCCAAAAAAATTTAGAGTTACTTACCTCATCAATAGAATCGAAGAATTCTTCGAGGAGGTCGTCTTTAGGACTCCGAAGTTCCAAAACTCTTAAATTTCTCAGTGAAATGGTATCAGGAAGGGAAATGAAGCGAGAAATACGCCAACGAAGCCATACCAACTCCCGGGAGAAACCAGGAGGACTCTATGGAATGTTCAACAGCCAGAAGTCTTATTCAAAAACAAAATAAGACTGCTATGCTCTCGAAACTAAGTTAACGAATACCTTTTTGGAATAGCTAAATGGTACGCAGACCCAGTGCAAAATGTCCATCATGAAGCATTTATACAGTTAAAATTCTACTAAATCGTTTACCGAGGCGAGCAAGTTATCCATCAAAACGTTATTTATATTTCAAACTTTCAAACCCTAGAGGCTGATGGAAGTAACAGATAAGATTGTCTAACCGACTCTAAATCGTTTATCTAGGCGACCAAGTTATCCATCAAAATGTTATTTATATTTCAAATTTTCAAACCCTAGAGGCTCATGGAAATAACAGATCAGATTGTCTAACTGACTGGGAAGAACATCGCAGTAACAAATTATCTAACTGAATTTGAGGAACAACGTACACCCGAGAACGTCAAAGCCGTTTGTCGAAGCTGGGATGCTATGTTGAGTAACCCCAAGTAGTCTTATGAAGACAGAAAGATCTCGGAACAAGCGACCATCTTTGATAACAACAAAATTAAATTGTG
>JASDQU010374262.1:38332-63234 GCA_032191745.1 Picea mariana | reverse complement strand
CATCTTACCAAGAGATAGAAGAAGGAAAAAGGCATTGCACACAAACATGACCCATTCCTAAACCTTCCCAGTGAGAAAACAACCCTAGAAAATATCCTTCATGGTTTCAACTTGCCAAGATTGAGGAAATCACAAGTTATGGACCCTAGGTGGGATAATTTTTTAAAAATAGGAAGCCCCCTTACTATAAGGTTCTAGGAAAAAGCATATGTGCTAAATCTTGTTGATTTGACCTTCTAAGTAGGGCTTATAACATGTTGAATTTGAACCAATGGTAAACTTGTAATAAGTGAAGGTTGCTCACCACTAGGGGTGAGTCAAAGAGAGGCCAAGATTATTCTATAGATGTTATTGATTGATCCCATGTATTCGATCCATAATAATTATGTCATCATTACCCACTAGACAATATATCTTCTTAAGTTCAAGCCACAAAATACAACTCCTCGTAGAGAAATTAAAGAGGTCATTGGAAAAATGAAGGGCCTACTAGAAGAGGTTCAAGGTAGGATCAATGAAAATAGCCAAGGCAATGATGATTAAATGAAAAACTGGTCGTAAAATATGTCTCTTTATGGGTATGTAAGGGTTTGGGTCCCTCATAATCCTTCCAAATATTTTTCACAATGAAGGTGACTGGAATATTTTCTTTTTAAGGGGTTAGCGAGATAGATTAAAAGGAAATTCCTTGCTAAGACTTTTTGTAAATAGGTTTTCTAGGCCTCCATACCTTCATCAATCCTAACCATCTACTTGGAACACATTCTCAACATATACATTCTGGTTTAGGATCTCTAAACCTCCAAATTCCTAGAGGGTACAACAAAGTGCCCAGCTAGTTCTATGTAAGTTGCTTCATTTGTAAGTTGGGGCTAGAGGAAGTTGTCGAGGGATTTTTCTAGCTTTTGAAAATTTCTTGGATGATGCCCAACATGAATAGTAGTAGACATGGGTGGTCTCTAGTGATTTGGTAAATATAAAACACAGTAAAATGCACTAACAGTTTGGTAAACCACTTATCATTTTTTTTCTTACATTAGTTTAAATTTTGACAATATTGACAATGTTTTTTTTTCTTCTAAACACTTTGATTGATATTTTGTTAAATAAAATCAAGGAAGATAATTCAACATGAAATTAAAAGTAAATCAAAGGAAATCATAGTTATATGATAATTTAATTTCACCTTCTTTAAAAACATCTTAAACAAGGTAGTGATATTGATTTATTTATGAACTTGATAACTCGCAAAACCTTGTCCAAGAGGTGAAGTGCATAATCCTTTTAGGAAGAGAAATTAATCCACAAGCATGAAAAATAAAAGGAATAGGAAGATAACATAAGAGCCTAAAGGGAAAATGGCTAGTTTTATTAGTTTTCCAATTGGCATTTATATAGGAATGCAATGTGTCCACTCAAGATGCACACAACCCAAGGGTTGAGAAAGAAAAGATAAATAACTTATACATGTATCCTAAAGGATAGAACCATGCAACACACAATCAAACAAGATGATGGAAATAAGGAACATGCCCTAAAGGGTTGGACATTGAGTTGGGCATAATTGGAATGATGGGTGCATCCTCCTTGGGGAGGACACCCTAGTTTCCAACCTCATGGGATGAGTTGGATGTTGTTGTGTTAAGTGGTGTTACCGCCTTGAGGAGGTTTCCTTGGATGCCACCTCCATTGGATATGCCTTTCAATGTTGGGTTGGGTGGTTTGACCTCCTTAGGGAGGTCACGTTGGATATCTACGTTAGGTCATTTATATTTAGTTCCAAATTTTCCTTTATTTCCTCTCAATTTAAGAATGAAACCACAAAAAATGTTGCTTGTAAGTGTTGGAATTGACTCTATTGGTCCTATTGGTGAGATGAAGTAATGAGGATGATGTATTATTGGAAATATAGAGGATTTATAAGTAGATGCTTCTTGAAAAGTGAGAATGAACTATGTGAAGGTAATAAAACTAAGAGATCTAGTTAGAGTGTCAATATTTGAATTTGTGTAGATACATAAAGATGGAAGACAAAACAAGTACATTGCATGATATGTTAAAAGAAAGATACAAATAACATATATTCAAATAGATGGAACATATAAGCTCTTTGGATGTGTTCTAACGCCTATGAAGTGCAAATTTGGAGTTGTTGGTTCTATGTGAGAATGAATAAACTATCTATGCACATGTTAAACTGTATTGTTGGTGTAGAAGGTGTTAAATCTAGGACAAGAGAAAAACCAATGTGCCAATGAATGACTGGAAAGATGGTGTGTAAGATGTGGGGGACTAGCACTATGTGTCATCATTGCTTTCTAAGAAGGAGCCACCAAATAATGAAATGAATTTAGAATGAACAAATATGTTGATGAGGTTCTATATAAATAGGTGGTAGAAGGGAACAATGGTGGAGGAGGGACGAATCTATGCCATAGCTTGAGCTAGTGTTGTATGATTTGAGGCATCATGTGTGATAAAAAATTTCCCTAGACATAAGTACAGTCACCTTATATGGATCCATTTATCGAGCTACTCAAAGAATATAGTAACCCATGAAAACCTAGGGTTTTATGGAGGTTGTTTGAGTAATAAGCCCTTGAAGAGTTAGTGAATTGTTGGGATCTTAGTGTGATCGTGATAAGTATGAGTCTACAAAGTGAAAGAGATAAATAAGACATCATATACAACTGAAGAGATCCATGAAATGAATGTGAGTGGCCTATATAGAGTGTTCTCTTCCTATATATAATGTTGTTATGAAGATAATAGATGGTCCGTGAGGTTGAGACTACACAACTGAATGAAGGGAGATACTCTAAACATGATCACCCTCACTTTGTCATGATTTTGGATGTTCTTGTGTCAATGCAACTAAGACTTAGAAAAGGCTAGGTAAGACTAAACCATGGTGACAAGAGAGTGTCAAGGTACTCTCTTGGAAGTGTGCTTGTAGGGTTCACCCTATACAAAGTGTGTCTATGGTACTAAGAATCTAATTATACTCTTGAGAGATGGAACCTTGGAGGTGTATAGATAATTGAATAGAACAACGCTAGTGTTGAGAATGAGAATTCATGCTCGCTATAGTATTTATCTATCAGTTGGATTATTCAAGTTGGTGAGACAAAGATCCTTCTTGTTGTGAGAAGGAGAATCGTATGCTTGAAGTGAGTGTGAGTGAAAAGTGTTCTATTGTGCTATGTGACCATTCTATAGAGTTGTTGAAAAATAGGTTGTGTTTAGTCTAGTTTCTTAGGGTTTATTGAGAGAAGTGGGGTGAGTGAATGAAATGGTTGTCTATAGATGCATAGAAGAGGTTGATGATAAGTTCACTAAGATGTAATAAATATGGTAGTAGTATGAAGGAGGAGGTTTTAAAAATTGAATGAGAAGCCTTGGGTTATTGTAAGGGTTTGGGAATGGATAGGGGTAGTGAGGATGATGGGAGACAAGGACTTAGAGAAAATCATTGTTAGGTACATGGCTGTGTGGTATAATTGGGAAGAAAAATATAGAGGGAAACACAATCAAAGAGGCTATTTTTTTGAATGACTCTGGATTGAGTAGGATGACCATTAACTATGGTGAATTTATAGATTTTGTTGTCTTTGATAAGAGTGTAGGTACTATAGTGATAATCATAGAGAGCCTTTTGTTGTTGGTGGTGGGGGAGTTGTATGATTAGATTAGTAAAATCAAGTGGAGATATTTCACAATCAACAGTGTATTTGAAGGATCCAATAAAAAATGTGACTACACATCATTGGTTAATTATTAGGTGAGGACCACGCTATTCTACCCACCTAAGATGATATAGAGATGGGTGGGGGTGAGTAGGAAGGTGCATAAATGACACAAAGGCATGGGATATTAGGCTCTTTTTGTTTTCACTATCAATTATGATAGTGGATATTTGGCCTTTGATCTAACAATCATAAGTGAAAAGGAAGTTATTCAATGGAATGATATTGTCATGGGTGAGAAGAAGGAGAGACGGATATGTCGTTCCATTGTTTAGTAAGGATATGATTACAATATCTAAGGGAGGGGAAGGATTGATGGTTGGGTATTTATATTTAGATAAGGAATAATTCATAAATAATTTTGGATGCAACTTGAATTCAATATTTGAAGTGACACCATTGGTTTGGTTTAGGGGAGGAAGGGATACAAAATTTAGGGTTTTAAGGATGAGTGAGAGAAGGTCTAGGGATAGTAGGAGTGTTTTGATGATTAAGGATGGTAGGAGAGTTGTGTTTTAGAGAGGTGTGGAAGTTATGGTGCCTTTGAAATTTACATTGAACAGTGAAATCACGAAGAAAGTCTTGGTAAAGGGAACTTATTTCAAACATGAAAAATTCAAAACAAGAAAAAACTAATAAAATTCAATTAAATTTGATAAATTATTCATCTAGAACTCGAATGTAGAGATAAATATGAATCCATGTGAACACCTTGATGTATATTTTCACTATTTATAGGTGCTTAAGGGAGATGTAACCATCTAAACATGAGATTGGTGTTGTATCCTGGAGGGTAAAAACACCATCAGATAGTATCACAAAATGTGTTGCATGTGATTATGCACTTTGTAGCAAATTTGGAGTAACCATCATCATTAGGCTCAATGTTAGGCTCATTAGCATCATCATTAGGCTCATTGAGATTTCCAACAAGCCTAAGTAATCAATTACAAATGGTCATTATCAAGGAGAAATTATTGAGCCTACAGTATATAAGGGCATGTCTAGAAGTAGGTTGTGAGGCTATGGATCCATTAATCTAAAGTATCTCCATTCATCTATATGTCTTATTTTGGTAAGGTTATTCTGGTACCAGGATAGAACATCTAGTGTTGGGGATTTATAAGGGGGAATTCCTGTAATAACTTGAAGATCTCTATATGGAAGAGTTCTTGAGAGGATTCAATCTCTTCTAAAAATTATTTTCTATCGGAAGTGATCAATCATCTGAGAGATGAAAAGTTTAGTGGTTGGATAACCTTAATGCACTAGTTGGAGGGATGATGAGCACTGAGGGGAGATAAAATGCAAACCCTATAATGTTAGATAGAGGTAGACATTGGGATAAGAAAGGCCAATAATGGAAGAAAATATCGAAGATAAAATGATGTGATTTGAGATAGGAAAAGATTCTGTAATGTACCTCAAAATCACCATAAAAAAACAAATTATTTGTACATTTATCCTTGAAAAGTTTCAAGATATCAAGCAAGTAAGCTTTCTGTTAGAAAACTTGAGTTTGAAGGTTTGTTAGAGTCCTTATTGTCATCGACTACCCTTACCATTCAACTTAAGTTTTCTAATCGACGATATAATGAGTATCTACTCATCACTTCAATGTTTAAATAAGATCCTGAAATTTATAACTACTCTCTTATCTGCTAGTACCTATAATACTACCACAGTCTTAAGAATACAAGAAAATTTGGGGTTTTTATGACCAAAAACCTACATAAAAATATTACCCTATGTCTGCAATACAATTGACTTGTAATCCGGTCTGTTACTCCCATACCCCTATTCGGGATGGAGATTCTCCAAGGTTCTTTTACCAGTCCATTCATTACATTAATAGAATTGTTCCCATAACAATAAGTTTCTTCTAAGTCCCTACCGCTTTGTGAAGAAAACATAGGTCAATCAGGTTTCGGTGACCACAAGTGCTTAACAAAGCAAAGGACCCTGTTGTTTTGTCGAAATATGAAATACAAAATGACTCTGGGCCAACATTTCGGGGTTTCGGCATTCGGGGTTTCGCGAGTATAAGAGTCGGACATCAACACACAACATTTCCCGAATTTGCGACAAGATGTCGAGTACTTCAGGTTTCGGGGTTCGGTTTTTCGTGAGCACAAAAGTCAATCATCAACAGACTACAACTCCCGAAAGGTGATTAGTGCTTCGGGAATTTGGAGTTCAGGATTTCGCGAGTGCAAGTGCCCAAACAACCACACATACAAACCTCTGAAATGTGGAAAAAGGGAAGGTGGGTCCCACACTTTAGGATTTCGGGTTTCAGGATTTCGGGGTTTCAAAAACCAAACCACCATACACAACAACTCTCAAATTCTGAAAGGTGAAAGGATGTGGGACCACCACTTCGGGATTTCGAGTTTCGGGATTTTGGGGTTTCAAATGCCAAAGCACAATACACATCAACTCCCTAATATCGAAAGGTGAAAGGATGTGGGACCACCACTTCGGGATTTCAGGTTTAGGATTTCAGGATTTCAGGGTTTCCAATACCAAACCACAATACACAACAACTTCTGAATTCTGAAAAGTGAAAGGATGTCGGACCACCACTTCGGGATTTCGGGTTTCGGGATTTTGGGATTTCAGAGTTTCAAATACCAAACCACAATACACAACATCTTCTGAATTCCGAAAAGTGAAAGGATGTGGGACCACCACTTCGGGATTTCGGGTTTTGGGATTTCAGGATTTCGGGGTTTCAAATACTAAACCACAATATACGACAATTCCTGAATTTTTGAAAGGTGAAAGGGTGTGGGACCAACACTTCGGGATTTCGGGTTTCGGGATTTCGGGGTTTCAAATGCCAAACCACAATACACATCAACTCCCAAATACCGAAAGGTGAAAGGGTTTGGGACCAACACTTTGAGATTTCGAGTTTCAGGGTTTCGTGGTTTTGAAATGTCAAACCACAGTATACGACAATTCTCGAATTCCAAAAGCATAAAGACTTAAGAGTTTTACCCGCACAGAAGGAGCACAAAGGATAAAATCTTCTATATAAGGTAAATTATATAATAATCACTTAGAGCCTCTTTTAATCAATGCATTAAACGTCAATAGTACTAGATATGTGCATCTATGTAAATATATGATTAAGAATATCATTCCGTCGAAGTTTGGTCATTATAAATGATGTTCCGAGGGATTTGAGTTTGGTTTCCTGGGAATTTATCTACAGAGAGGATCTGCCTCATTGACGTTAATCACCTCCTTCCCTTACTTACTTATAGAAATATTATTACAGATTTCCTTTACATATATTCCCCATAATAAACAAAATGGAAAACGTTACAGTTCCAATTTAATCAACACAATGCATCAGAAAAATCATTCAGACAGAGAATGGACATCATTCCAGTTTGGATTTAACATGACATCGAAATAAAAACACAGCCATTCATAATAGAGAGGGGTAGATAAAGATATATGAATCCAATCCGCGGAAAGACAAAGGGAACATCCACGTTCCTCCCAACCGTAAAATAGGGAAGCCAAAATCACTTGCCCAATTCACCCCCTAGCTTGACCATGAATCCTTGAGGGAGAACTTGGAAAATCCACCTCAGCTATGTCCTTCAATTCCAACAGTTATCCTCTTGCCTCACACTTACTCAACAGTGCTCATAACAGCAAGGAGACTCTGTTTCAACAAGATCCTGTTGCCTCACACTCAATATGCAGTGTTCATAACAACAAGAGTGCTCAGGAATCCTTTCCCAGCATACTTGGCAGCATCCTACCTCCTCGCATATGCTATATATATTTTCTTGCCCAGGTCTTTTCCCTCCTTTGGGGATTTTTGAAGCTTTTCTTAATCCCTGATTTTTAGGGGCTGCCAGTGGCCAAATCTCTGATTTTCCACTTGTAATCATCAGCCCAGAGGCAGTTCCAACTTGTTCCCCACTCATGGAGTCATGGTCAGCTGATTTTAACATGGTTGTTCCATTTGTCCTCCTGTAGTTATATAATTATTCTATTGTGATACAAGTGTCATAGTCAAATTGTTAGTTGGGTCCAAACAGATCTCTGCCCAATAGTCACAATAATTAAATACAATTATTAAATTCAAAATTCGAAATTGCCATAAATGGAAAAAAAATTCCAAATTTGAATTTTCCAAAAACGGAAATAAATTTCCAGCACATAAAAATAAAAATATTTATTTTGGGGGGATATCACATCCTTTCCCCCTTCATTAAAAAACTGTCCTCAGTGTTCGTTTCTTTCCTGGAACAAGATTGGATGAGATTTCCACAAATCTCCCTCCAATTCCCAATTGGCCTCCTCAGGACTAAAGTGCTTCCTTTGGACCTTTACCTGAGCGACAGCTCTATTCCGAAGTGTTATTTCTCTTCGATACAGAGTGCACACGGGTTCCACCTGGAACTCGCCCTCGGGTTCCACCTGCACCAAGTTCCAATCAATCATATGGGTAGGGTCATGAATATACTTTTTCAACAAAGAAACATGAAATACATTATGAATTCTTAGATTAGCTGGAAGTGCAAGTTGATATGCTACAGGTCCAATTCGAGCTAGTATCTCGAAGGGCCCACAAAACCCGGGTGCCAGCTTGGCACAATTTCCCAACTTCAACGAGCTTTTCTGGGCTTTGACCTTCAAGTAAACATGGTCTCCCACTTGAAATTCCATGTGTCTTCTTTTTTGATTTGCATAGCTCTTTTGTCTGCCCTGTGCTTCTTTCAAGTTCTGTTGTACCTTTATTAGCATGTTCTCCATTTCTTGGAGCATCTCTGGTCCAACCATGAGTCTGTCAGTCGGGTTATCCCAGCTAATCGGAGTTGTACACTTTCTGTCATACAGTATTTCGAAAGGGCTCAACTTAGCCGAAGTTTGGTACCCATTGTTATATGCAAATTCTACCAAGTGTAGGTAGTCTTCCCATTTGTTCGGCTTTGTTCTTACATACATGCAGAGCATATCCTCTATGATTCGATTTGTCCTTTCGGTCTGTCCATCCATTTGTGGATGATAACTCATACTGAAATTAAAATTTGTATTTAGCTCTGCAAACAATTCCTTCCAAAAAGAGGATGTGAATTTTACGTCTCTATCTGAAATCACCATTTTAGGAATACCATGTAGTCTAAAAATTTCTTTCATGAATATTTCAACAATGTTAATAGCTTTAAAAGTAGACTTTACAGGAATAAAGTGTGTAGACTTACTGATTTTATCGATTACAACCATGATTGAATCATTTTGTTTTTGGGTTTTAGGAAAACCTGTTATAAAGTCCAGCAATATGGTCTCCCATTTCCATTTTGGTACTGGTAATGGCTGTAATAGGCTGGTTGGATGTTGGTGTTCGGCCTTAACCTGCTGGAAATCTTGGCACCTAGCCAAGTACTATGTTGCTTCTCCCTTCATATTAGGCCAGTAAAATAGTTTTTTGAGTGTTGTTATTGTTTTCTGGTAACCTGGATGGCTAGAGTATGGTTTCTTATGCACTTCATCTAAAATAGTTAATTTTAGCTCTGTTGAATCTGGTATGTAAAGTATGTTTTTAAATCTTAATAGCCCCTTCTTGTTGATACTTATATCTGGTTTCTCTGATTTTGCGATACTATTTTGAAATTCTTCAATTATCTTAGTGTAATTTCCATCGTTGATACCTGCCATCCTTATTCTTTGTCCCAGATCACTTTCTGCCCCGCTGACGTTTATCTCAAATAACCCATGGATTCTGCGGCTTAAAGCATCTGCTACTTTATTTTCCTTAACCTTGATATGTCTAACCTCGAAGTCGAATTTGCTCAAGAAGGCTAGACACCTTGCCTGTCTTACATTAAGGTCTGGTTGGTTAAACAGATATTTCACTCCACTATTATCTGTAAATAGTAAGAATTTTCTGCCCATTATATAGTGTCGCCACATTTTTAAAGCATGTATTACTGCTGCTAATTCTAAGTCATGAGTGACATAATTTTGCTCATGTTCCTTTAATTTCTAGGACTCATAACAAATCACAAGCCCTTCTTGAGTTAGAACGCCACCTAGTCCCTCTTTACTTGCATCAACACATACTGTGAAGTCTTTATCTGGGTCTGCTACCTTCAAAATGGGCACTGATGTCAATAATTCTTTTAGCTTGTTAAAACTATCTTGACACTTTTGCGACCAGTTAAACTTGGTACCTTTCTTTTGTAATTACGTGATAGGGTAGGATATCTTGGAGAACCCTTCTATAAATCTACGATAATATCTGGTGATTCCCATGAATGATCAGATATCTGCCACATCCTTAGGCACTGGCCATTCCATAATGGATTTTATCTTTTTTGGGTCTACGGAAATACCTTTTGAGGAAATGACATGTCCTAAATATTGTATTTCTCTTTGATAAAAGTCACATTTGTCGAATTTTGCGTAAAGTTTGTGTTTCCTTAGTGTTTGCAGAACTATTCGTAAGTGTTCATCATGTTCCTCCTCTATTTTAGAATAGACCAGAATATCGTCGATAAATACTAATACGAACTTGTCTAAGTACTGGCTGAAAATGTTGTTCATCAAGCACATAAATGTGGCTGGTGCATTAGTGAGTCCAAAAGGTATGACTACAAACTCGTAGTGTCTGTATCTTGTTCGAAAAGTTGTTTTGTTTATGTCCCGGTCCTTTATCCTAACTTGATGATATCCAGATAGTAAATCCAATTTTGAGAAGATCTTGGCCTCACCAAATTGATCGAATAGATCATTTATCCTGGGTAAGGGGTATTTTTTCTTAATGGTCACTTTGTTCAGTTGTCTATAATCGATACATAGTCTTAGAGTACCGTCTTTCTTTTTCCCTAAGAGGACTGGTGCTCCCCATGGCGAGACACTTGGTCTGATATACTCTTTATCCAACAATTCTTGTAATTGTATTTTTTATTCTATCAGTTCTGGTAGACTCGTTCGGTATGGTGCTTTTTAGATAGGGACTGATCCGGGTAGTAAGTCTATGGAGAAATCTATTTCTCTCCTAGGAGGCAATTCTGGTATCTCATCAACAAACAGGTCTCTGAATTCACGTAGGATAGCAAAGTCTTCTAACTTGGGCTTATCTTCTTTTTCTAATAGATTCGTTACTTGGATGGCGTAAACTTGACATCCCTTTCTAATACATTTCTTGAATTGCATCGCTGAAACTTGTCTGATTGACACAGGTTTTGGTATGCCTTGGGTTGTTCTAATAGTGCCAAAATTATCTTTATAGCTAAGTGTCTTTGTATAACAATCTAGTACTGCTTTGTGTTGTTCCAACCAATCCATCCCAATAATCATATCATAAGACCCTAGTGGTAGGATGTTCAGATTGGTCCTTATCTTTTGACCATCTAAGTTGAACTCAAGGTCATAAATAAAGTTAACTACCTTTCTTTTAGCACCTGTTGCTAGTTGTACAAGCCAAGATTTTTCGTGCTTTTTTTTCTTAAGTTTATTGGATTCTACTACATTGGGAGTAATATAACTTAATGTAGCTCCAGGGTCAATTAAAACAAAGATTCGAGTTTCATGGATTTTACCTTCGATTTCTACCACCAAGGACTGGTGGTCATCTTGTTGACCATCTATGGCTGCATTTATCCGATGCAGACTTCTACCCATGTCACCTACTGTTGAGGCTTCCTGTAAATTGTGAACAACAGTTTTGTTTGCTGCAATTAAACGTGGACAGTTCCTCCTTAGATGAGGCTTTCCACACTCCCAACACTTTAATGGCTCACGGGCATTGTCCCCAAACCTTTTCATTCCAAGGTTCAAAGGTTTACCACTGCCTTGCGTATTCGGGTGATTGGAGTGAAAATCCTTCCTTGGGAAACTTTTTGCTGCATTTCGATAAGGAGTTGGTTGGTATCCTTTCTTCCGCTGGTGTGTTCCATCTTGTCTCTTATCCTTCCAAGCCTTGGGAAACTCTACCCGCTGTTTATATTGGTCATAACACATTCGTGCCTTCCTGAATGACTCACTCAAGGATTTGGGGTTGTCAAACTCAATTCTGTCCCTATAGGACTGTGGTAAACAGCTTAATAATCGTTGGATTTTTACCTTATCCTCCCGGATGTATGGTACAAACCTTAGTAGTTCCAAAAATTTATTTATAAGGTCCTCCATCGTCATTTGTCTGAGTCGTAACTCATAGAATTCTTTCGTCTTCCTTTCATAATATCTTTCAGAAAGGTATTGTTTCTTAAAATACTTCTTAAATTTAGACCATTCCAATTGTTTCTCCTTTAGGCCCTTGGCCAGTTTCAGGTCCTACCACCAAATGTTGGCCTTCCCCTTCAGATTGTAGATGGCCATTTTGACCTTCATGTTGCTGGAATAGTTGTAGATTTGGAAGTATTTCTTGATGTCCAACAACCATGCCTCGACTTCTTCTCCTGTCCTGGATTCTTCGTCAAAAGTAGCTGGTTTAATCTTTTTAAATTCTCCTTCAAGGTGGTCTGTTTGTTTTCTTTTTTTGTCTGGTATGGTTTTGTCTTTAGTTGAAGGTGTCCCTTCAGACGAACTGTCTCCTTTTTCTGTTTTCGCACCAGAATTCTTGGAGGCCCTTTTGCTGACCTCTTCCTCATGGTTATCATCTTTTGGAATTTTCTTGGTTACTATACTACGCAACAAGACTTCATTTATCTCTTGTTGTTCCTGCTGTGCTTTCTTCAATTTTTCATTGTCGGCCTTGAAAACTTGTAGTTCAACTATAAGGTTTCTCATTGTTTCCAACACCTCCGTGGGTGAGCTTCCATCATTGTTCTATCTCGGATCTCCAGGAGGTCCTTGTTGCGGATTCTCTTCCATCCTGATTTCTCCACCTTCTTGAGCTGCCATTATTCAACACAAAATAGAAAAGCTTTCTGTTTGCAATTCACAAGATTTGTTAGTTTTCTCATAGATCAAAATATATATACTAAGCAATTAATGTGGCTCTGTTCAGGCCCAGTGTTGTAACTTTTTCTTTGATACCATATGTAATGTACCTCAAAATCACCATAAAAAAATAAATTATTTGTACATTTATCCTTGAAAAGTTTTGAGATCTCAAGCAAGTAAGCTTTTTGTTAGAAAACTTGAGTCTGAAGGTTTGTTAGAGTCCTTATTATCATCGACTGCCCTTACCATTCAACTTAAGTTTTATAATCGACGATATAATGAGTATCTACTCATCACTTCAATGTTTAAATAAGATCCTGAAATTTATAACTACTCTCTTATCTGCTAGTACCTATAATACTACAACAGTGTTAACAATACAAGCAACTTTGGGGTTTTTATGACCAAAAACCTACATAAAAATATTACCCAATGTCTGCAATACAATCAACTTGTAATCCGGTCTATTACTCCCATACCCCTATCCGGGATGGATATTCTCCAACGTTCTTTTACCAGTCCATTCATTACATTAATAGAGTTGTTCCCATAACAATAAGTTTCTTCTAAGTCCCTACCGCTTTGTGAAGAAATCAGAGGTCAATCGGGTTTCGGTGACCACAAGTGCCGAACAAAGCAAAGGACCCTGTTGTTTTGTTGAAATCTGAAATATAGAACGACTGTGGGCTAGCATTTCGGGGTTTCATCATTCAGGGTTTCGCGAGTATAAGAGTCGGACATCAACACACAACATTTCTCGAATTTGCGACAAGATGTCAAGTACTTCGGGTTTCGGGGTTTGGTTTTTCATGAGCACAAAAGTCAATCATCAACAGGCTGCAACTCCCAAAAGGTGATTAGTACTTTGGGAATTCAGAGTTCAAGCTTTCGCGAGTGAAAGTTCCCAAAAAACCACACATACAAACCTCTGAAATGCAGAAAAAGGGAAGGTGGGTCCCACACTTCAGGATTTTACGTTTCGGGATTTCGGGGTTTCAAAAACCAAACCACCATACAAAACAACTCTCGAATTCTGAAAGGTGAAAGGATGTGGGACCACCACTTCGGGATTTCGATTTTTGGGATTTCGGGGTTTCAAATGCCAAACCACAATACACATCAACTCCAGAATACCGAAAGGTGAAAGGATGTGGGACCACCACTTCGGGATTTCGGGTTTCAGGATTTTGGGATTTCGAGGCTTCCAATACCAAACCACAATACACAACAACTTCTGAATTCCAAAAAGTGAAAAGATGTGGGACCACCACTTCGGGATTTCAGGTTTCAGGATTTCGGGATTTCGGGGTTTCAAATACCAAACCAAAATACACAACATCTTCTGAATTCTTAAAAGTGAAAGGACGTGGGACCACCACTTCAGGATTTTGGGTTTCGAGATTTCAAGATTTTGGGGTTTCAAATACTAAACCACAATATACAACAATTCCTGAATTTCTGAAAGGTGAAAGGGTGTGGGACCAACACTTCGGGATTTTGGGTTTCGAGATTTCGGGGTTTCAAATGCCAAACCACAATACACATCAACTCCCGAATACTGAAAGGTGAAAGGGTGTGGGACCAACACTTCGGGATTTCAAGGTTTTCAAATGTCAAACCACAGTATACGACAATTCCTGAATTCTGAAAGCATAAAGACTTAAGAGTTTAACCCGCACAGAAGGAGCACAAAGGATAAAATCTTTTGTATAAGGTAAATACTATAATAATCACTTAGAGCCTCTTTTAATCAATGCATTAAATGTCAATAGTACTAGATCTATGCGTCTATGTAAATACATGATTAAGAATATCATTCCGTCAGAGTTTGGTCATTATAAATAATGTTTTGAGGGATTTGAGTTTGGTTTCCTGGGAATTTATCTACAGAGAGGATCTGCCTCATTGACGTTAATCACCTCCTTCCCTTACTTACTTATAGAAATATTATTACAGATTTCCTTTACATATATTCCCCACAATAAACAAAATGGAAAATGTTACAGTTCTAATTTAATCAACACAATGCATCAGAAAAATCATTCAGATAGAGAATGGGCATCATTCCAGTTCGGATTTGACATGACATCGAAATAAAAACATAGCCATTCATAATAGAGAGGGGTAGATCAACATATCTGAATCCAATCTGTGGAAAGACAAAGGGAACAACCACGTTAATCCCAACCGTAGAACAGGGCAGCCCAAATCACTTGCCCGATTCACCCCCTAGCCTGACTATGAATCCATGAGGGTGAACTTGGAAACTCCTTCTCAGCTATGTCCTTCAATTCCAATAGTTATTCTCTTGCCTCACACTTACTCAACAGTGCTCATAACAGCAAGGCGATTCTATTTCAACAAGCTCCTCTTGCCTCACACTCAATCCGCAGTGTTCATAACAACAAGAGAGCTCAGGAATCCTTTCCCAGCATACTTGGCAGCGTCCTGCCTCCTCGCATATGCTATATATATTTTCTTTCCCAGGTCTTTCCCCTCCTTTGGGGATTTTTGAAGCTTTTCTTAATCCTTGATTTTCAGGGGCTGCCAGTGGCCAAATCTCTAATTTTCCACTTGTAATCATCATCCCAGAGGCAGTTCCAACTTGTTCCCCACTCATGGAGTCATGGTCAGCTGATTTTAACATAACTATTCCATTTGTCCTCCTGTAGTTAATATAATTATTCTGTTGTGATACAAGTGTCATAGTCAAATAGTTAGTTGGGTCCAAACAGATCTCTGCCCAACAGTCACAATAATTAAATACAATTATTAAATTCAAAATTCAAAATTGCCATAAATGGCAAAAATTTTCCAGATTCGAATTTGCCAAAAATGGAAATAAATTTCCAGCACATAAAAATAAAAATATTTATTTTTGGGAGATGTCACAGATTCTAAGGAAAAAAAACTAGAGAAATCAATAACCATATTGAATGAAGTTAAAGTGAGATTTGGGTGGAAGTGATAGGCTCCATGAATTAGATTTGATGATGTATTATTACCATAGCAATGATTTCACTTTATTTTAAAACTAAAGAAAAAAGATTGTGTAAAGTAGGTTCCAACATGGATATGGGTTAGAGGGAACACTCCAAACAGACTAGATCTAAAATTTTTATACTAAAATAGGAGACCATTGAGTGAGGTATTGATTTTAAAACCAAAATCTAAAGAATGAGTAGGAATGAACTAGTGATATGATACCAAATGGTCTATTTATGAACCCCTTGACTTGGAAAAACCTAGTTGATAGGTGATCCACACTATATTGAAGAGAAATTAACCTTAAAACATGAACAATAAAAAGTATATTAAGATAACACAAGGGCATTGAGGAAACATGGATTAGTTTATTAGTTTGGCCAACTAGTAGTTCTATAGGAATATAATGGGTCCAGTAAATATGCACATATCCCAAGGGATTATAAAGAAAATATAAACAACTCCTACTATGATTAACCAATTCCTTGAGAATGATCAAAACTCAATGCATAATAGTCCACTTTGAGGGGGGGGGATCCTTTTACAATATATTCAATGTACAAGATTATATGAGATTCTCCTAACACTAGGTCCCCATGGTATATATATAGGACACAAAGGGTACAATTATAATGAAAGTGTACAATGAAGGGTTCTAACCTACATACAAATATAACACTAGAAATTTAATAATTTAATATATAGGGATTAATAATTGGTTTTATACTTAATATGGGGATTTTTACAAGGATTAACATGCCCCTTCCCTTCAAGCAAGTGTTTTCCTCAACACTTGACTAAATGTAGGTGTTTCTGCATGAATAAAAGATCTTCCCATGTCACCTCTTCCACTAATAGGTTCTTCCATTTGATAAGGTACTCAATAATTTCTCAATTTTGCAACCGCCTAATCCTTCTTTCAAGGATTCTTTTTGGTTCAATTATGATTTTACCTTCTTCATTAATCTTTGGTAAAATAGTTTGCACTAGGATATTTTCACTGATTACCTTCTTTAGGAAAGAAACATGGAAGAATAGATGTACAAGTGAAGATGGAGGAAACTCCAAATTGTGATCCATACTCTCAATCCTTTCCAACACCTTATAGGGTACATAATATTTGGGTGTTAATTTATTGTTCATCTTTTTCTACTTGAGGGATATCTGTTTATATGGTTGTAGCATCTAAAGTATCCAATCCCCCACTTCAAATTCATTTTCATTATGATGTTTATATGCTTGTTATTTCATCCTATTTTGTGCCATAACTAATTTGTCCTTCAATAGTTTGAGAACCTATTATTGGTGCTCTATGTGTTCCTCCACTGCATGAACCTTTGTAGTATCTTTCAAGGGTGTTGTGATGGATGGAGGATTATATCCATAAAGTGCTATAAATGAGGACAATTTTGATGAAGTGTAGAAGGATGTGTTGTAGAACTATTCTTCTAAGGGAAACCACTTGATCCACTATGTGTTTAACAAATGAAAATAAACGAAGATATCCTTCTAGACATTTATTCATAATCTCAGTTTTTCCATTGGATTAAGGATGCTAGGATGAGTTGTGAGCCAATTGAGTACCCAAACAATAAAATAATTAATTCTAAAAATTTCCAGTGAAAATTTGATCTTTGTCACTTAGAATAACCTTGGGAACTCGATGTCGATTTTGAACTATTTCCATGAATTTCATAGTTACTATACTTGATTTAAAAGGATTAGAAAGAGATAAAAAAATGGACATACACTGTTAGTTGATCCACTACTACCATGATGACAGACTTTCCTTCGGATTTGGGCAAACCTGTAATAAAATCCAATGGAACTTATTACCAATGTTGACTTGGTATAACTAATGTTTGTAGGGGACCTTACATCTTGATTGTCTCTCCCTTATTTTTTTGGAGCACCACACATTCAAACACAAATTTCTGAACATCAATTTTAATACCTTCCCAAAAAAATTCCTTCTTGATCATGTGGTAAGTTTTCAAGAACCCTGAATGTCTTCCTGTAGGAGATGTGTGCAATTTTAGAAGGACCTTGTATTTGAGTTGGTAATTCTTACATAATTGTAGGTGATCATGATACCATATAAAATCATTTTTCCATACAAATTTATCTAATGCATTGGGGTCCTCTTATAGTTATTGAATGATATTGCATACCCCTTAATATTTCTTCCATTCTATCCTTGTTTATTCCACCAAATCATATTGCAAAATAGAAGTAGCACATAGTGAACCCTTTGTTTCTTCTTCTTTCCTTTAAAGTGAATGAACTACAGTATTATGATTTCCTTTCTTGTAGATAATTCCAAATTCATAACCTAGCATATTTGTAACCAATTTTTGTTTCTCTTTTGAACATAATCATTTCTCCAAAAAGTACCTCAAACTATCATAATTTTATTTTACTTTGAAGTGTCTTCCTATTAGGTAAGGGCAATATTTATTAAATACATGTATTATGGCCAACATTTTTTTTTCCTAAATTAGTTTAAGTAAGTTTTTTTCTTTAATTTCATTGCTTTCAAAAGAAAGTGGCTTTCATTCCTACATTAAAAATGCACCAATTCCATGGCCCGAGGCATCACATTCGACAATAAATGTTTTTTTGAAGTCAGGTGTGGCTAGGAAAAGAGTTGAACACATAACCTCCTTAAGTTTTTCAAAAGATTTTGTTGCTCCATGAGTCTAAGAAAATGATTCCTTATTTAATAATGTTGTTATAAGTGCCACTATTTTCCTATAGTTATTGACAAAATTGCAGTAATATTCTATAAATCCTAAGAATACTCTTAGTTTATTCAACATTTTTGTAATTTTCCATTCCCTCGTCGCTTTAATTTTCTTACGGTCCACTTTTACACCTTCATGAGATACAATATGACCCAAATATTCCACTTCTTGAACCCCAAAGGAACACTTGGAAGTATTTTCATAAATTTGTTTCTCTTCCAAAAGTTGTAATGCTCTGTCAATAGGTTGTACATTCTCTTCCCAAGATTTGTTGTAGATTAGTATGTCATCAAAAAATACTAACAAAAATTTTCAAAAAGGGGTTTGAAAATATAGTTCATCAAGCTTTGAAATTTTGACAGTGAATTAGTAAGTCCAAAAGGCATAACCAAGATATAAAAATGGCCTTCATGTATTCTAAAGGCTATTCTAGGAATGTCCTCTCTCTTCATTATGATTTGATGATATCCCAAATGAATATACAACTCAGAAAAGAAAATTTCTCCATGCAATTTGTCTAATAATTCATCAACATGAAGCTTATCTTTGATGGTCATTTTTTTGAGTTGTCTATAATATGGACACATATATGTTATAAACCATCATTCTTCATAACCATCATTACTAGTGAAGAGAAAGAACTTTGGCTAGATTGAATGATGCTCACCTCTAACATTTATTGGATCATATGTTTAATCTGACTATTCTATTCATATGGATACCTGTGAGGCCTAAAATTAGGTGGTACTCTTCCTGGTTGGAAATGAATAGTATGATCTTCAACAAGTGGATTACCCTTATTGAAAATAGAGGTACCATAGTTTTTTCTAAGAAGATCTTCCAATAAAAATTTATGCCAATTGTAATTAATCTACCTTTCAAACCCTAATTTTGGAGTATGTTTGGATGGCTAACCTTTCTCATGATATTCGTTTATTTTCTCTTTTTCACAAATTTTGAATCACCAAAAATAGATCTCCCAATAAAAAGTTATGCCAATTGTAATTAATGTACCTTTGAAACCCTAATTTTGGAGTATGTTTGGATGAATGAATTTTGTCGTGATATATATCTAAACTTAGAACCCTCTTAATTCTTAAATTTTTTTTCTGTAGTAATTTGATATGACTTATTAAACTCCTAAAATTATCATAGTCTTAACCTTCGCTGATAAAACATTATATAAAAAATGATAAGATGTCTTATTTAAGAATAATTTTAGGATTAGTAAACAACCCCAACTTGTGTCACAAATCACAATGATTAAAAATATGAAAAATTTTACACATTCATTTTTATATGTATTCTCAAGATTATGGAAATTTGAGAGTCTGAAGTTTCACTGAAAAAGTTTGATAGAGAAAATAAAAACATGAATTTTTTGAGACTAATTTCTAGACTAGTCACAAACCCTAACTTCCAAAGAATATATCATTTGAAATTATAATGGCCCATAAACTTAAATTTGGACCAAACTTAACTCTCTATGTCTCCTTAGTTTTCACAAAATTTCATCGTTTGAAACTTCCCATAAACAAAGTTATAACGAAAATTCCAATATGACTTGTTTAAAATAGATTTCAAGATGACTCGAAAACCCTATCTTCGATAGGATATATCTTTGAAAGTATATCAAAATAGAACCTGAAATTTTTACCACATGTATTGTGATATGTCTCTCGAGTAACCTTCAAATTTTTCTATTTGAAGTATCCTAGAATTTTTTTTAGTGAAACTTCCAAATTTCCTCATTTGAAGAAGAAAAAACCCTAGGTTCAATTCTTTGATACCAAATGTTATGAACGAGTTCCTTGAGAATGATAAAAAATCAATGTATAATAGTCTACGTTGAGGGGGGAACCTCCTTTCATAATATATTCAATGTATAAGATGAGATGAGATGGTCCTAAGAATAGGTCTCCTTGGTATATATATAGGAGACAAAGTGTACAATTATAAGGAAATGGTACAATGAAGGGTTCTAGCCTACATACAAATATAAGACTATAAATTTACTAATTCAATATCTAGGGATTAATAAGAGGTTTTATACTTGAGTTGGGGAATATTGTAGGTCTTAACACCTATGCACATCCCGAAGGATGCAAACATGCAACTACATGATTACACAACTAAAACAAAATCAAGCAAGATGTTGCAAATGAGGAAAATCTCCTTAAGTGTTGGATGTTGTGTTGAGTATATATAGAATGATGGATGCATCATCCTTGGGTAGGATTCCCTCACTACCAACCTCATGGCTTGAGTTATCCCTGATTGTGTTGAGTGATGTGACCTCCTTTGGGAGGTCCTCCTAGTTGTCATATTTATTGGATGTGCTATGCATTTCTACATTGCGTAGTGTGACCTCCTTGGGGAGTTCATCTCAACTATGTTCATCACATATGTAGGTTAGTGGGTAAGAATAATTTTAAAAGATAACCCAAGAGTAATATGTTTTTTTTTTAACATTTAATAATGTAGATAGTTGATGAAAAGAGTGTAATCATTGTGTGTGTGTGTGTGTTTGTGTTTGTGTGTGTGTGTGTGTGTGTGTTTGTGTGTGTCTGAGAGAGAGAGAGAGAGAGAGAGAGAGAGAGAGAGAGAGAGAGAGAAGTTAAATAATGTAAATAATTCATCAAAATTTCTAACCATAAAATAGTCAATGTAGAGTTCCTTGTGTCTTCATTGAAATCCAAGAAACTAGAATAAAATGAAGTAGAAATCCACTTAGCCTTGAAATCATGGAGAACATTAGATAATAACTAAAAAATGTACACCCTACATGGAATTTAAGCTAAAAAAATTTGTAGTTGTTTCTTCTATTCATCACAAAGTAGTATTATAAGAATTGGAAAAACTATACTCCTTAAAGTAGTCTTCTAGAGAATGGTCTAAGCTAAGGGAAAATAGCTCTAACATTCCACGAGGGTAATATAACATCGATGACCTGTAGGTAGAATTATTGAAGATGGTAAGGTGGGTCTAGTGAGAAGGTTTGGATCTAGTCTATGTGGGAGAAATTGTTACCATGTGTCAATGTTTGGCTATAAGAGTGTTAGTTATCCAATCACTTATTCTTCTAATTTTCGTAGGTGTACCTCTACCATTTCTCCTAATTCCCTAGTAGTATCTCTACCATCTAGAGAAAAGTTTGTGTGGTGTTTTGTATCACTAAAATTGAAGAGATCCAAAAAGTTATAAAGAACTTATAGGAATCTCATAGGGTATTTTTTATTTTGGGAAAAGAGAGAGCTCCAAACATCTAAAGTTAAGGTGACCAAAAATAATATATATATGTCCCCTATAATATCCCTAAATAGAGAATAATATCTCTCATGAATCTTATAATACAAACAATAGAAGAATTCTATGTGCTTCCTAAGAGTAAAATATAAAAAATAATTAGTGGAAATGATAAAGTTAATTCTTTATTAGTTTGGTAGAAAAGTCTAAATCAATTTTTTTGGGAGAATTTGTCACCTTGTGCTAATGCTTTTCCACTAAGTATGTTAGACGAGTTCATAATAGTGAAGGAAGAGTTGTGCATCTCCGCACTATCTTAGTAGTACCTTTACCATCTATAGATAAGTTTTCATTTTATTGTACAATTTCCATCAAATATCTTGAGAGGCTAAAAGAAGGAAGCGATTAGGTATATCAACCTAGAGGGTTCTTGTAGAGACTCATGTCAAATAACTATAATCTCCTAAAGAAGAAGAGTTAGACACATTTCATTAAATATATCTCTTATTGGTTATGGTAACACAAAAAGAGAGATAGACCTTCCCTATATATCTATAAAGAGGAAATAATATCTCCCTTCAAACTCATAGTAAATGGGGCACCATATAAGATGGCTCTCTGCTACGGGACTACGAAAATCTAAAAAACGCAACCATTTCTCTCACTTCTTGGTTGCGTGGAGGAGTGCCTTCAGCCACTCATCCAAGCTCTTACAAGCAGGTCGTGAACTCAGGAACTTCCGCTCCTTCGGGGTTCAAGGCTGAATCTTCAAAAGTAAGGAGCCCTTTGGATCTGCCTTCATTATGGAGCAGTGCGCAAAACCTTCAACAGCAGAAGTCGAAGATCCCCAAGTCTATGGCTACGCCTTTCTCTACCAGGCCAAAGCCCTCATTTGTCGCTTCAACGGACTTTGTCCCTCGACCCCTGCACTAAAGGAATCTGTTAACAAGACCTGGTCGGAGGGTCACGAGGTGTTCTTCTGCTGCAAGGGGTTCTTCATCGTCAAATTCTCCATAGAAGCCGAATGTCAACGTGTGCTAGAGCAAGGTCCTTGGTTCTGGGGCAGATCTGGACTCTCCATGCAGCGATGGTTCCCAGAATTCAATCCACTGACCATGATAGCCATGACTATACCAGTCTGGGTAAGACTACCCAATCTACCCCTACATTTCTATTCTTCATCTTTTTTACCCACACTGGGAAATGCATTGGGTAGATTTACCAAGATAGACACAGACAGAATAACGAAAGGATTCGTCACTTTTGCCCGCATATGCATTGAAATTGACCTCAGTCAAGGGCTTCCAGATAAGATTCTTATAGACTGGGGTGACGGAGATCCTTTCATACAGATGGTCGATTATGAGAACACCGCCTTCAGATGTCGCTCCTGTCAGCAAACAGGCGCCTCAAGGCAACTTGTCCTCTTTCCCCCATCCCTCCCTCAACTTCGGGAGCACGGAAAAGAGCCAATGGTTGGCAAGGACCAAAATCTCACAGAAGCCACCCGAACCCTTCCTCCAACAACAAGCAACATCACAAAGATGCTCCAACTCCTACGCCTTCCTCAATGCCTTCGCAGGCCCCAACTTTCGCTCAGCAGCCAACTGTTGACCCAAAACACCAGCCTGCAGCCTTGGCACAAAATCCTGCAGACTCAGAAGTCATGATTCCAACTCCCGCAGTTAAGTCCTTGCACCCACCTCACGAAAAGGGGGAAACAATTGACACAATCATGATCACAACGTCGCTCCCAGGGGCTCAAAAGCGACCTCATGAATCAAACAACTCAGACAGCGACAAAGAAGCACCCTTGAATTTAGTAGCTCAAGATTATGGCACTTCCTTAGACCATCTGGCTTTGGTGGTAAGAGCTGCTGAGCCTACCAGCTCCTCTGGTTGGATTGATGTTCGTAAAAAAAAGGTAGAAAGGATCCTCCTCGACCAACGCAATGATCCGGTCCTTTCTCCTTATATTGTAATGTTTCATCTTGCTTTGCCCACGCGCTCTATGGGGCTCTCTTTTAGCATAGGCTAGTTTCAAATGATCCCTTGTTCTCTTGGTGAGGGGTCTTCTTCCTTCAACAAATCAATGTATCACTTTGCACTTTTTCATGGATTGAATAGAAGGATTCTCCCCCTTTCTTACTTAAAAAAAAAAAAATGGGGCACCATATAATAAAATCCTTCCTACCTTGACCTCCTCAAGTGTACTTAATAGGAAGATCCTACCCTAGCAAGGAATATGATGGTTAGTATCAATATTGAGTTAGTGGGTTTTAACTCTCATTTGTCCCAAAGGAAATGTTAGGTCATGAGATCAATTCTAGTATATTTATCATGGTAAAAAATAGTTCCCTCTAGGAATACTAGAAAGGTATTAGCTCTTAACATAGAAGGAAAACTTAAGAGTGAGTGACTAGGGATGATGTCTATGTTGCATTAATTACACAACTATGCTCTAAGTTTAGAGGAAGAAGACCTGGAGGGAATTCAAAAAGTAAATATGTGGAGAACGATGACAAATGAAAATATATACAAAAATTGCAATGAGAATACACCTCTAAAAACTAGCATTTTTTCCTCCTAATGTACCTTGAGAAGGATGTAAAGCAATCTCTTGAAAAGAGAAAAGAGTAAAATAGGGGTGCATTTCTCATCTAAAAATTAAACTTCTAAGACTTTGAATTTTGTGTAAGTAATAAACAAGCTATTGAGTCTATAATAAGAGTGGGTAATCATTAAACTTAACCTATACAATAAAATGTGGAACCTCAAATTTACACAAATTTACACATGATCAGAGCATGATGGCACAAAATCTTTCAACATGTACCCAATCAAAATCACCAAAGTAAAATTTGATCCAAGCACTTAAATGGGCTTTCTAAGGGGTTAATGTGTGTCATGTTAGAGAGAACATCTTATAAATGAATCTAGAATACCTCTTTTTCCAAAACAACCAAGGAAAAATATCTCTTCATGATTTCAATTAAGCCTTAAGTTAAAAGAAATCCTTGGAAAATCATGGCCATAAGATGTGGTGATCTCAACCTATTCCTCCTCTTTGTAAAAGAAATGCAATCAAAAACTTTATATTTTTTTTATATTTAAAATCATATTTTTTAATATTAATAACCAATTGATAAAAATAAAAAAATAATAGATAAAAAATAAAATAATGGGAAATTGAAGTATCTCTAAAGACCCTTCTAAGGGAGGCAATTATAATCATATCATCTCTAAAAAGAAAAAAGAAAAAATA
>JASDQU010374262.1:4049-30110 GCA_032191745.1 Picea mariana | reverse complement strand
GCACAGATGTGATATTGAAAAACTGACAATGGTACGTTAATATAATAAAATGAATTGATTCTACATATAATGGTATGTTAATAATATAATATAATATAATACAATGTTACATTAATAAAAAAATCCCTGGTGCATTTAGAATTATTTTTCCTTTTCATCATATGCATAGCACCAATGATGTTATAATTACCACGCATCAGTTCCATGTTTTTCTCTTATGATGCACTGGTGCGCATTAGGATTTTTCCACCCTGGTGATATCAATTTATATTTATCACCGGTGTGATTTAGGATTAGTACATCATTGTATGATTAAGTTATAGTTAGCCCTGGTGGGATCTTGTTATTTGGAGACCCGGTGCATTTAATATAGAATGCACCCCAATGCTTCTATTATTAGTATGTACCGATATGTTGACAACATTATTTTTAGTATGAATTGATGCATATAATATAGTAAAGGAACCAGTTCCTTAATAATATTTATATGTCTCATGCGTATAATAAAAGTAACACATAGGTATAGAAAAAATAAATAGCGCACCGGTTAATATTTCGAACATGAGCACCATACAATTTTGAAACAATAATTAAATATTATTCAATGTTATATCATTTACAAAATGTTGTTTTTTTCTCAATAGTACGTACCGCTATGTTATTATAATTAATATGTATCGGTGTGTATGACTCCTAAAAATGCATCGATGTCTATATTATGGAACACACTGTCTAGTGAGTTCAAAAGAATACAATTCACTAATGTGTATATATTTCAATTCATTGTTTTTTACAAATTTTCATTTAATTAATTCAAAATAAAATATATATTTTTATAATAATATTGTTTTATATTTATGTTATTACATTTCGATATAATGATTGCATTAATGCATTATCCAACCAACTAAACTTGTGTTATTTGTAACAATGTAAATCATCCACATATTATTTATTAAGGAATTCAACATTTTACAACATTCAACAATGCAATGAAATAAGAAACCTATTTTATTATATATGAATAAGAGACACATTGTCATACAAAAAGGGACAACTTAAAGGTATATTTCAATAATCAAATTGCAACTACTTTGTAAGTGTTAGACTTATTGGTAACATGTCCTCATGCAGTTGGGACAATATGTCGAGTACAATAAACAAAATCCCTAATTTTCAGAGACAAATATTCCAAAACATACAACTTGCAGTAAGATTCAATTATATTGATTGTCATTAAATAGTTCAATTGTTGTCATTGCTCGAGTTGCGTGCATGCCTCCTATCTTCACCATTTGTAGGTGACATTGTACTTTGTTTTTTTTTTTTTTTTAAATTCTTGATGATCTTCTTGTTTTTTTATGTTTGGCTCGTTCATATTCCATATACAAACATAGAAATAAACTGTAATAAGTATATTTACATTTATACATATAGTAGAATATACATGATTGTGTAAAAAAAAACATACCTTGGCACCAAGTTTTTCATAAACAATACACATTCTTTTGAAGCCATGCTTTATGAATTCTCTCAAAATCTCCTCTGATGTCTGCATTCCATACCTTGTTTCCTATATGTTTAATGCATCATGATAAAGAATAGTCAATATAATCAATGTGAAGTTTTTTTTTTCATTAATTATAAAAAAAGGAACGTAAAACAACATAATTACTTACAAATTGTTCAATTAAACTTTCATTCTTCAAAACATACTCAGAACACATACTTCCCAATTTTTATCAATTCATGGGTTGTCTCCTCTTTGTATGTTAGCACCTAGTAGAGGACATTGATGGACAAGTGTAAATTAAATATTTAAATATAAATATCACAACAAATATGACATATTAAGAAAGTTCGAAAACATAAATACTCACAAAATTTGTGATCAAACATTTAATTCCTTGTCGTCTTGTCTTATGTGATGAATGGATTTTATTTATTTTTATTTTTTGCAACAAAACAATTGAAAATTAGTATTTCACACAAAACTTAAATTCAATGTACATAAAAGAATAAAAAAATGACTACATACCTATCATGCACATTGTAGTTGGGATGGCTCCTCTTGCGATGAATTCTACATTTTTTGGAACATCCCTGCTAACATGTGTTTGTTTTCCCCTTGTTTGTCCCTTGGAATTTTCAAAATCTCACCAGAAAAAAAGAGATATAAAAGTTATTGAAAAAAAAGAAGTTATCGGTATGTATATTAATATAATCCGCACTGAGGTGTCAATAATATTTATATGCATTGGTGCATCACACATACATATATACGCACCAGTATAGTATAATAGTGTTGTTGAGACATTGAAAATGTTTTAAATTTTTTTATATTCAGTTTTAAATTTTGTTATTACGCATTGTCGAGCACTGGATAAATTTAAGAAATGGCGATTTCCATATAAAAAAAATATTTTTTCCATTTTAAAATCAATGCGCACTTCGTAAACAATGCACCCCACTGTGTTTTTTGGTAAAATGTGCACCTCCGACTGCAAAGATGATTTTTAATAATATTTATAATTGAAATAAAATGGTATTGTTTAAAAACAAATACACTCTAGTGTGCTTACTGTGCACTGGTTATTGTGAAGACATTTTTTAAAAACAAAAAAATGGCAGTGACATGATGGTTTAGGATCCAATGGAATGAGTGGTTTCATTGAAACAGATAGGAAATTCACATATATAGATAACAAAACCCTATAAATAAATCGTGCTTAAAAAAAATTCTTCTTGTGAAATATAAAAGGAGAAAGAAAAATAACAATAAGGAAATTAGGGATTCCAATATTGAAGGTAGCTATGAAACCCTTTTTTTTTGGTTTGGGAATGCATTGAAAATTATTTGAATAAAATAAGAGAATGGTCAAGATGATTAATAGAATGAAATCATATACCTGAAATTTCTCCTCTGCAGACTTCTGTGTGATCTACAATACACTCCCTCGAATTTGGATCTTCAAAAAAAATACACCCACTCAGAAATATTTGTTGATGAATATTTGTTGCATAAACATCCTCTCTAAAATTTGGACAACAATAAAAAAATGAATACAGTTTTCCTTTATAAATGAAAAACTTAAATTCTTGCTCAGTTTTTTATTGTATATTTCGGTGCATTGATGATAAATGCATGTGCTATTTTTTTTTCAGAAGTTATGTTTTTCATTGTGTTATTTTGTGCATAGCACATCGGTGTAGTATGAATAATGTACTGATTTATTTTTGTAATAAATTTCAAATTATTGATAGTAAGTGTGCCTTATTTTTCTAACTTTCTTCAATTGGTGTGATAGACAGCTTGAAATGCATCAGTGCGAAGTGTAATTGATAACACACTGTTGCAGTGGGTAAGTAACAGTGCACCATAAGATAATTAAATTTGCATAATTCAAATGAAAAAATCATTATTTAAATTTTGGGGATATTTCTCTTTACAAAGGCAATAACAGAGGTCACTCTTCGGTGCTTATCACAATTAAATGAATTGGTTCATTTTGTTTATACATACGCACCGATACATTTTCAAATGAGAAAGCGCACTGGTGGGGGAGAGAGAGGGGAAGATAGAGGGAAGGGGACACAATGAGTGAGAGAGGGAGGGGGATATAGAGAGAGGATTAGATGTAAGAGGGAGAGAGAGGGGGGTATAGGGAGAGAAGGGGAGGAAAGGAGGATGAGAGTGAGAGAGGGGTTAAGCAACAAATTCACATTTTCTATGTTCTAGGATCTAATATTTTTTGGGATCGAGTAAAGTTTTTAGATTTTGTAAATCCATATTGATATTTACTGTATAGATGGGAAGAAAAAAACAATGATACTATAGAAAAAAAAAAGTGATTTTTTAAGTGTGTTTTCAAGTTATAAAAGTGATTTTCTAAGTCAGATTATTTTCTCCTACCCAAGATGACCTTTTTTTTCTCAAATGAAAAAAAAAAAGGAATTATAATATCAAATGGAGGATTCTTTAGATTTCAGCATTGCCTCATTCCATATATTTAGAACTCCTTCAAGTTTTCTCATGTCGATTGTTGTACATCTACATTTTATTGATAATTCATTTATCTCATTGAATTTATATTATGTATGCAAGTGCAGTTTAATAATTGTTCATTGAATTTTGTAGGATGAAGATTTAGGTTTGAGTTCAAATGCTCAAGATATTCTCATGGTCACAAAATTTCACAATCTCTTATCATGAGAAATATATCGCAAGCATATGTTTGATGAAAATGAACAACTTCTTTACCCTACGAATTCTAACATGACATCTTCCAGCAACAAGCCTAGGTCAACGATATTACATCGTGAATTTGATCTATTTTATGTAGAAAACCTCGTAGGGCATAAGAAAAAGATGTTTGAGTAATTAGATTTTTGGATTTTCAATGAAACTAATGTAAATGTATTGATTAACTCGGATTTTTTTTTTATAAAGGAGTTGGTTTCATGTCTATTATTGGAAAAAAATGTCCATGCTTCTAATAAGTGTTTGGTATAATGTTTGAACATATTAAAAGCATTGTGATATTAATATTATCAATGTAATGTTCAATATTTTTACTATAAAGATTATGATGACGAGCTAGCTATCTACCATTTCACCCCACTACGAAGTCAATTCATGAGATTTCTTCTAAATGAAAATATTTCAAAGAGAAAACATACTAAGAATCATTGAAACAACCATCTATGCAATTCCCACTATGTCCTAAGTCACCAATTTAAAACCTCAACAATAACACTACTTATTAACATGTTGGGGATGAAGGCATTGATATTGAGGTTTGTATGGAATATTTATAGTGGGATACCTGTTAAGATCAATTACCGCTTCTGAAATTTCCCTCCCCTTTTCTATTTTCCCAAATTATTTTCTCCCTTTCTTTTCCCTCTTCTATACTTACCTGTTTTCTCCTTTTTCCTTTTTCCCTTCTACTCTCCCTTTCTTGTTCTATACTTAGTCATTTTTTTCAGAAATATGGGTTCCTAGGTTGGCATACTTACGGATCCTCATCTCCATCCACACCCTCACATCATGAGTCTGACCAACCGCCCCACTATCCTATACTTAGCCTATTTTGCAATCGCGGGTTCCCGGGTTGGCAGGGTCGAACTCTCGAACCCCATGTTCCATGATATACATTTTGCATCCAAAATATCTGCGATCTACATTTTTACCATGGAACCTCCCCCAAATCCTAAGTATCTCATCTCTCCTTTCTTAGGTCTAACCAACCGTGTTTCAACACTTAGTCATTTTTTGACCTTCAGTAGTCACGGATTCTTGGTTTCTAAAAAATCTAAAATCCTATTTCTCTCTCGTCTATCCCTGCAACCTTTGCGCATTTCCAAATACACATTTAGTATTATTTAATGATAACAACTCATCATGAAGGTTCCATAAATACTTTCATTAATAAATGAAGGGCTCGAGGATATCTCCTATTAAAATGCATTAAACCAGGATTTGCGGAGGATTATATTGTCCCTCTCAAGAATTCATTTTAAACATTATCTGGAGCAAAGGAATGTTTCTGTCAACTTATGGGAACAACTCAATAAACTTTCTGTGGAGTTACATTGAATATTTTCAGGCGTGAGGACTAGAAATTTCAATGGTCCAGAGCATATTCTTACTACTCATCTCCTTCTATCCAGAAGGAAGTAATCTGGACATCTAAAATTGCTCATGCAGTCTGCGTCCCAGAGGTTTTCGACTGTAAAGAGTTGGTCTCCTGGTGTTCCAGTAAATATATTACAAGACATCGGATCATTCAATTGTGGGACCATTCCCTTGTCTCTTTGTCGCCTCAGGTATTTCGTAAGATGTTGAGACTTTCTGAACCAACGCTTACATTCAAGGGTGAAGATTGCAGATAATTATTAAAGAAGTAAGACAATGGATTGGACCTCTTACTTGAGTTCTTGGAGAACCCAGCGGTCTTCCCCAAGGACATCACGAGATTTCTGTTTGATTCATTTAAAAATCATTTCTAGGAAATTAATTGGTTGTTCTCGAGGGTAAGAGGACAAGAAACTACAACCATCATTTCCCACATGATTCTTTAGATTTTTTCCTTTACGGTCAAGGAACAGTCCATCTTTGATTGGGGAAAGTTGATTTTCATTAAAATATCATCCCAATTGTTACAATACAAGAAGGATAAGAAATTATTTATGTCATCTTATTTGGTTTTTGCGATAGCACATTGCTGTCAGTTTTTGAGATTATCTTTGTGTAACAAGGTAAACTGTGAATTTGGCCCAATAACCTTATGGTATCAAACATTATGGAGGAAAAAATTCTCTCAACATTTTTATGAAGTTTTTAATGACATTGCATTAGTTTTTAAAGGTTTTTTGTTTGGAAAGGACACTGCCCGGATGTCTGACCAGGCGAGTAAGTTCCTGGATAGGAAGGGGACACTAGAACAAATGGAGAATTATAATATCAAAAGGATTTTTGATTCTAAGGAAAATCCTTCCTTCCTTCCATGCCACATATCTGACAAAATGTTTGTTATTGAAATAACAAGGCAATACAACTACTGGTGCATTTTTCCATGAAAAGATAAAAAATCAATTCATACCTCTACCTTGCAAATTTGGGGACTTCATATTCAGAAATATGAACAAGATTGATGAATTTGTAGACCACTTCCACAACTTGAATATAGGATATGATGAAAGGGTAAAAGGGTTCGACCCTAGAGGAATTTTTGTAGAACATTTACTGGCAATTGGCTTCAACAATTCTTTTATTAATACTATTATGAATCAAGACAGAGATCATGACTCGGGCACTCTTTCTCATGACACTAGTGCCCTGGAAATAATACTCAGCACCAATGAGTCGTACAACTAGAAAGGAAAAGGTCCTGACGAGAAGAGTGTCCAATCCCCAACTGTAACTCCAACGAGTAAAACATCTCGGAGAAGTTCTCCAACGACCCACCAAATTAAGAAATTGACCCACATTTCTTCAGGTGGAGGAGGATATAAGAACCCTCCTTCGGGAAAAAATGAAAGTTCCCATAAACTTCCCTTGAGGAAGAAAATAAAAAATATTTTGCAAGAAGAGGAGGGACCTCAAGCCAAAAGAAACATCCGCAACCTCTCCCACGAGGATAGGGAAATCGAGATTGACATTGAAAAAGTGTTCCCCAATGCTGATATCCAGTGGACATGGATCACTAGAATACTCTGATGGAAATAATGGAGAGTGAGACCTTCGATGAAGAAGATTATTTTGTATTTCAAAGCGCATTTTTTGACAGCGAGTCCAAAAATTTAATTGTTGAGAAAAGAGATGTAAAGAATAAAAAGGGGAAATCTCGTTTAGAGGTTAACCTGCGAAACATGTGGCCTTCCCAGATTTCCCAAATTCACCGAGAAACTAGAGATGCTCTAGACGATTCTATTGGAGGCCTTGAAGCAGAGAACACCAAGTTAAAGGAAAGATTCAAAGAGTTGGAATAATCTTTGATGCCTCTTACAGTGCTTTCTAGTCCTTTAGCAATAATTGGGCCTACCAAACCTGCAGCAAAACTGAAAGGAAATTTCAATCCTTCTAACATCATCTAGGGGCTATGTGGAGAAGAACATTAAGAAAATAATGGAATTAATTACAGAGGATTGGGAGATGTCAAAGAACATGGTCTCTTTTGGAATGAGGGAACATTCCGTCCATGACTATTTACAGGTGGATTTAAAAAATGAAGAATGTTTTTACCTTGACGCAGTCGTACCCCTCAGTTCTAAAGTTACCAATATGATAGAGTTGAGAAGAAGAGAGTAGGATCTCCCTTCTCTGAACTGGATAAAACAACTGAACACACGTTGAAAGGAAAAGGTTAAAAACTTGAATATCATTTTCCAAGCATGCAACAAAGCCATAACATGGAGAGAAGAATTATTCAAAAGGCTAACTGAGATAGACCCAGCCAGGAGCACCAATGAGGTCCAAGACTGATCCAAATGGATCTCAATGGCCATCCACCTCTTCGACTGAATCACCATTTTGAGCCTGTGGTTTTGATAAACCATGATATCCACCCTTTTGATGGGGAATGGAATGTAATTTCATTGTCATTTGTTAATTACAGACATCATTTAATGATTTCCTAGTGGTCTTATGTACATTCCTACAACATAGTGTTAATGCATTGAATCCCATTAGAAATCCGCAGTTAAGTGTGCTCAGGCTAAAGTAGTATTGGGATGGGTGACTTCCCAGAAAGTCGTAGTGTTATACATGCCTATGGAATTTTGTAAACTTAGTCCAATTTATCCCACATGCATCATGGGAATTATTCTCCTCTCACTCTCTCATAAATAATTGAGGTGAAGGAGGCCCTTTAAGCATGCAATGGAGTGTGATGTAAAGCTTCTTGTGAATGAAGCTTAGTCAACATCTCTTTATATTTAGAGATAAGCTACCCCATTTTTTCAATTTGTGTTCTACAATGTTTTTCTATCTTATTCAGTAATAGATGTTGGGTTTCACTGTATTTTTGTGTTCTCTTCTATATTTTTGTGTATTTCATTGTTATATCTAGGATATATTTATGCCTTAATTTTTTTCTCGACATAATTCGGATCAATGGTATCATAGCAGTCTGCTCCTTGTCATTTCTCAGAGTAGGTCCCTGACGAGGTTAGGGTATAGATATTTGAGTCTCGAGCTAGTTTCTCTTGAGGACAACCACTCTCGCTAGCTCGAGAGACATGCCATGGTGAAAGAAAAGAGAGATGACATAGTAGGAGAGCCTTTCAAGATGTTTCTCGAGGAATCCCTTGTGCGACAAAGGAACGGGATGATGAACAACTTCGCTCAGATTCTTCGAAGACTACTAATGGTGGTCGTCGAGGCATATTCAACAAGCAACCATTTTGCAAGTGAGACACCCTTCAAGGTACAGGTCAAATTTGGTATCCCCTTATTTGAAGGATAGATAGATGCAGATGCTCTAGAAAAATGGTTGAATCTGCTAGAAGGTTATTACTTTGTCCAAAAATTTTCCGACAGTGAAAAGATCCCCTTAATGCTCTTTAAATCCCTTCCCCGTGTTAGAGCTTGGTGGGAAGGTTACTGGGAGAGGTACATCGTCGATGAATCTACACTATTTGTGAGAGAACCCACTTGGGTGGACTTTGTATATGCTCTAAAGGAGGAGTTCTACCTTGTCGGAAACTATGATGACCAATACAGAAGATGGACAACTTTGTGTCAGAAAAGAGACTAGACAGTGTCAGAGTACACCAACATCTTTCATACCTTGCACTCAAAGTTGGGTATCAAAGACTCTGAGTGACACCTGGTTTTGAAGTACCACAATGATATGTTAAATTTGGCAACATTGATAATCATTCTCCAATGGTAGGCCATATGGGCCACCCTCAGGCTAGCGAGGGAGATTTGGAGATTCAAACAGTCTAGTGAGGTATTAACAAAATCTAGGGGGAACGTACAACTTTTGTGAGTCAAACCAAAAGTTAGGATGAACGAGATGTTATGTGAGTCTAATGAAAAATTAAGGGGGAACGTACAACCTCTATGAGCATAGACAGTCTATTGCAAAAGTGAGGGGGAACATACAACCTCTGTGAGCATAGACAGACTAGTGCAAAAGTCAAGGGGAACATACAACCTCTGTGAGCCTAGTCAAACCTTGTGAGCCATGAGAAAAGTTCAAGGCATCTGGCAAAAGTTAGGTTGAATATAAAATTCCTATGAGCTAGAAACAAACGATATTCCTAATATTGCAAATGATATAAATGTATTGATCTAGTGCATTGGCACATGTAACATTATCCACCATGAAGAGAATTTTGAATTGACTTGTAAAGAGTCAAGTTGTAAATAAAGTCTTAAGTATAGTTCTATTTTAGAACTAAAGTGTAATGTTGAGTTGAAACTGAAGTCTTAAGTCTATTTCTATTTTACAACTAAAGTCTAATGTTTAGTTGCAACTGAAGTCTTAAGTCTACTTCTATTTTAGAACTAAAGTGTAATGTTGAGTTGCAACTAAAGTCTTAAGTTTAGTTCTATTTTTGAACTAAAGTGTAATGCTGATTTGTAACCAGTCTCAAGTCTAGTTCTAAGTTAGAACTAAAGCATACCAGTCTCAAGTCTAGTTATATTTTCGAACTAAAGTGTAATGTTGAGTTGTAACCAGTCTCAACTCCAACTCTAGTTCTAAGTTCAAACTAAAGTATGAAGCTGAGTTATGATTAACTCATGCAAACATGTTACTATTTCGAGTCTCTTCTCTTCAGCCTATATAAGTAGAGGTCGAAACCTCTCCTCAACATAGTTTTCATATGTAGGTTAAGGGTGAAGTAATAGAGGCACATATCAGTGATAAAGAGGCAGCATACCAAAGTAGCATATCAATGTTGTATATCAACAATAGAGGAAACATATCAAAGGTGTATTTCAACAAGTTATTTTAGGTATTTGTCAGGTCAGAGTCATACTGGCAAGCTCTTTAAGATAAGAACATTCATGGTGGATATTTGTACTTGATCTTACATTATTAATGCAATAAAGGAATATTGTTTGTTGGGGTTTTTCTCCTTGTACACAGTTTCCCCAGGGTATATGTGTTGTTGATGTGCATGCTTACTTATCTACATAGTTATTGCTATTCGAATATGATTTGGTATTTTTGAAGTGTATTAAGATGGAATCAAAGTGTTGAATAAAATCAAAGAATTAATCCGCATAAGAAATCAAGCTCATAATTTAACATGGTATCAGAGCTTAGGGTGTGTTAAACATGTTGAAGTGCAGCAGCATTTACACACATATCCAAGCTAGCTTGATTAAGTTTCTAGTGTCAGGTCCATGGAATCCTCCATTTCAGTCAGGGTCGAGGATAGGCTTGAAGGAGCTACCAAATTCAATGTGTGGAAGCTTCGGATAACAAATATCTTGCAGGAGCATGATATTGAGGAGTATGTGACCACAATGGTGGAGGAACCCACGAATAATACAGGAAGATCGACCTTCAGGAAGAGTCAATAAAATTCCAAGTGAATCATATTTGACTTAGTCAAAGATAGTATAATTCTTAAAATGACTTCGTTGATGATTTCCAAGGACTGTATGGATACCTTGGTGAATCTGTATGAGAAACAGGCTCCAAGTCAGAAGAGGACACTTAAGAACAAGATTAAGTATTTGAAGTTGGATAAAGGTGAATCAGTGGCATCTATTTGTTCCAGGATATCCTAGATCAAAGATCATCTTTTGGTCATAGGGGTGACAATGAAAGATGATGATTTAGTACAGGCCATTTTTGGCGTTTTTCCTTCTTCATGGGAGACCTTTTTATCCAGTGTAAGTGGGAGAGATATTTAGCCCACGTTTGAGAGGTTATGGCATGATTTCCTCCAGGAGGAGAGTTGCACATCTACTAGGAGCAAGCCAACGAAAGAAGAGCACTCAACTTTAGCATCAATATTCAAGGGAAAGAAGAAAGGAACTTTCCAGAAAGGATCTCAATGGAATTCAAACACCAAAGGTACATTCAAAGGCAAGAATATTGATACATATAAGATTAAAGTCTTTAGTTTTAATAAGTTGGTTCATTTTGCTAAAGATTGTTGGTTTAGAAAGAAATATCAAAGGAAAGAGAAACATCATGCCTCAACTACTGAGGATGATGAATCCAAAAGAAATCAGAAAAGTCCTTCTAATGAGAAAGAAAATAGAAAACAATATTACTTGGTTTCTTCCTTATGCAATTCAGTTTCCACAGGGCCGAAAACTTGGTTAGTAGATAGTGGTGCATAAAATCACATGACAGGGTACAAGGAGATCCTCTCATATTTCGATACAAAATATTTTGCAGAGCATGTTGAGCTTGGGGATGACAAATGTTATAGGATAGAGAGAGTAGGATCTATCTCCTTCAGATTGGAATCTGTGGATAGACTTCATGTTGATGAAGTATTATATNTCAAGAAGAATCTACTATCAGTTGCAACCCTTGAGGACAAGGGATATTGGGTGATCTTCAAGGACAGGAAGGCACTACTATGGGCTAAAGGTAGCCACTCAAGTACAATAGAACCATTTGGAACTCGCAGTGGAGGACTGTATGTCGTGTCAGGACAGACAGTTCATGCATTGGCTCATTATGCAACTAGATCCAATGAGTTGTGGCACATAAGACTTGGACATCTTCATTACAAAGCTCTTCCAGATCTACAGAACATGGTATGTGGCATGCCCTCTTTTTCTCTTAGTAAAAATGAAATTTGTAAGGGATGCATGCTAGGTAAAAATATAAAGAAAGCATTTCCTACTAGTGACAACAGAGCTTAGGACATCTTAGATCTAGTTCATTTTGATGTATGTGGCCCCATGTCATCTCCCTTGCTCAATGGTTGTTTGTATTATGTCATTTTTATTGATGATTACTCAAGAAAATGTTGGATATATTTCCTTATAGCTAAAAGTGACACATTTGATAAATTAAAAGAGTATAAAGCCTTTATTGAAAAGCAGACAGGGAAACACATCAGAATCCTTAGAACAGACAATGGAGGAGAGTTTGAATCTCTCCAGTTTGAGGATTTTTGCAAGTCAGCAGAAATCAAGAGACAGTTTACCATGCCATACAACCCTCAACAAAATGGAGTTGTTGAGAGGAAAAATGGGACAATTTGTGAATAAGCGAAAGGAATGATGTTTGACCAGGATCTGGCAAATTATTTATGGGAAGAAGCTACATCCACTGCCACGTATATTTAGAACATGTGTCCACATTCTATATTGAAGGAAAATACTCCTGAAGAGGTATTCTCAGGGATCAAACCTGAAGTAGGGCATCTAAGAATATTTGGATTTCCTGTGTATATTCATATCCCTAAGGAAAAGAGGACAAAGATGGAACCCTTAGGAAAGAAAAGGGTTTTTTTGGAGTACTGTGAGAAATCCAAGGCTTATAGGATTTATGTACCAGGTCATATGAAAATAGAGGTAAGAAGAGATGTGGCCTTCCATGAGGAAGCCACATTTAAGAAATCTAGAGAGCTTCAACAGGAATCATAAGTAGTTCAACTAGCTTCACCCTCTTCTGAAAATGAAGATTTAGATGATCAGAGAGAGGAACCTCGTGAAGGGCCAAGTAATGAGCCCCTAGAACCTGCTGAAGTCTTAGAAAGAACTCTTGAAGAACCTCCAGCCAAAAGGAAGCCAGAGTGGCTTAAAGAAATAGTGCAGGAAGAAGAAAGGATAACTACTCCCAAAGGAACTTTTAGGGAAAGGAAGAGGCCTCATAGGTTTGGAGGCTATGTTGCACTAATGAGAAACATTGGTGATGTCAAACCTTGTTCATTTGAAGAAGAATATAAATTACAAGTATGGAATGATTTCATTCTTGAGGAATAGAGGTCTATTATAAAAAAAAATGTTTGGGACATTGTGCCGAGGCCAAAAGACAAATCATTGGTTTCTTCCAAATGGATCTGTAAGATCAAACATGTATCTGATGGAAGTGTGGAAAATTTCAAAGAAATATTTGTAGCCAGAGGCTTCACTCAGAAAGAAGGAATCCACTATGAAGAGACTTTTTTCCCCTGTAGCTAGTTATACCTCCATTCGAACTATTATTGCTTTAGCTCCCATTCTTGGTTGGAAGCTACATCAGATGGATGTAAAAACAACATTATTGAATGGAAAGATTGAACATAAGGTCTTTGTGGAAAAACCAGATGGTTTTTTACTGCATAAAAAAGGCACTCATGTATGCAAACTAAGGAAGGCCTTGTATGGTCTTAAGCAGGCTCCCAGAGTCTGGTATGACAAGATTGATGGCTTTCTTAAAATCCTGGGCTTTTCGAAAAGTGATGTTGATGCAAATATGTACTTCAAGGTAAGAGGTAACCAACCTATTATACTAATCTTGTATGTTGATGATATATTTCTAACAAGAGATTAAGGGCTAATAGCCTGGTGTAAGAGGGAGCTAACCTCAGAATTCAAGATGAAAGACTTAGGCTTGATGCATTGCTTCCTAGGATTGGAAGTATGGAAAAGACAGGGAGAGATATTTCTGGCACAAGGAAAATACACATTGGATGTACTAAAGAGGTTTGGTATGATGGATTTCAAATCCATGTCTACTACGATGATTACCAACCTAAAGAAACTGCATGATTCTGATATAGGTTCATATTTAGTGGATCCCACCATGTATAGAAAGTTGATTGGATCATTGATGTACATGATCAACACTAGGCCAGATATATGCTATGTAGTGATTGCAATGAGTCAGTTCATGACTAAACTGAGACAAAAACACTAGATGGCAGAAAAGAACATCTTGATATATCTCAGAGAGACCATTACTTATGGTCTGATATATACATCCAGTGGTGGTTTATTTCTACATGGGTATGCAGATGTTGATTGGGCAGGAAGCCCAATGGATCAGAAGAGTACTTTTGGATAATGCTGCAATTTAAGATCTGCTATGATCTCTTGGTCAAGACGGAAGCAAGGATCCATTGCACATATTACAACAGACGTTGATTACATTCCAGCAAGTGATGCTAGCAAGGAAGTAGTATGGCTCAGAAAATTGGTTTTTGAGTTGTTTGGAGACAAGATCGAGACAACGGTGGTTCACTGTGATAATCAAAGTTGCATAAAATTGACAGAGAACCCAATATTTCATGACAGGTCAAAACATATTGACATGAGGTACTACTATATCCGATACTTGGTCGAGAGAAAAACTATAAAGTTACGGTACATAGCCCTGAGCGAGCAGGTAGATGATATCCTAACCAAGCCTATGACCTCAAGATAGTTTGTGCAGCTGAGTGGCAAGCTTGGTGTGGATGCGAATGACTCCCTCGCTGAGAGGAAGTGTTAAAGAAGCATCGACAGTCATTCTCCAATGAGAGGCCATATGGGCCACCATAAGGCTAGCCAAGGAGATTTGGAGAATTGATGCAGACCCCCCTTCTCTCCTAAGGACTGTGTGACCTCTCGGTCTAGGATCGATCAAGAAATTGAGTCGGATTGACTCTTTGGGTCTCTTCTAGACCCTAAACCCACTTACAGAGGTCCTTTCTCCAAATGCGCAGGTCGTATGAGACCCGCGGGTTCTCTCCTAATCACTATTCAACTTCCACACAAACGGGGAGCTAGTTCTTCTCAGGCTAAGTGCCTTCCTTTCCATGACCAAGGTTGTGACCACTCGCCTGACCAACAGGCGCTTCACAACTTTGCGTGTCGGGTGTTTTTCACATGCGCCAACCCAGACTCTCCGACTCCCGAAATCCTGAAGTGGGTCCTAGTGCATGTTAGCTCCTCCCTTAACCTTCGACAATGTGACCCCTCACTATGACCTAGAGCCAATCTCTCACACTCTTCGTGGTTTCACGTTTCGCGTTCCCCAGAGGTTTTTTTCACTTGTCCTCTCGATTTCTGAAACCCAAAATTTGAGCTCCACCCATGTTAGATCAATGGTCCAAAACCCGTGTGATCTGACGATCCTTCTTTCTCCATCGTGAACTCAGGAATTTCTTGGGACCATATTTACGACCCACACCTTCTTTCAATCAATGACTATGATCGTCTCACGAACTTGGGTTTCGTGAGCTTGATTGTCCTGTGCACTTCCCAATGGTTAAATCTCTTGCACTTATCTCTTGATCCAATGACTATTGGTCCATAGGCTCATATCTAACGATTCATATCTGATCTTCTCCCCATGCTTCCTTTAGTCATTGGATGTTAATATAGTGGTCCATATTCCTTACACAACCAATCTAATGATTGTTTTCGCCCCTCCTCCCGAGATTTTTATTTTGTGTGGCTTAGAAAGTTTCTAAGTCTCCAAAGGTCTCTACCTTTGAACTTCCTCTGAGTTTGTCTCTCATAATTTTACTACACTTCTGAAAAATGTTATCTCTCCTAAGCTTGGTCTTGTGAAGACTTTGACTTTCAATGCACTCCTTGCATTTAAGGGATTTTGATAACTCAGATTCAAAGGATTTCTCGAAGAGAAATTCCTCTCTCCCTCCTAGAGTTCTCATTTTTCTCTGTGCACACTTTGCACCAGATTCTTAAGTAGTTCTGAGCTCCTACGGACGATTGTGCCCACTTTGCAGCAGTCACTTTTCTCTCCTAGAAAAGGGAAGGTTTTGTGCTATCTCTTCTGAGATTCAAAACCGAAACAGATCCCGTCAACACACTCCTTGTGTTCTATGTGCACACCTTGCACTACTCGACAGAAGAGAAGCAATTGAAACTTATCCTAACATTCACAGTTCCATCTAGTCATAATGAAATTCATTCATTCATTCATGAAACACAATAACAGAGAATTGCAAACAATGTTCGCACCATGCTTTGGATCAATTTTCCTCTGTTATCTTCATTCAAAAGTAAAAATGGTTACAATTGTAATAATAAAAAAAAAAAAAATTAAAAATCTCCTACTAACTTGCAACTAGCGTCATTTTGGCGTACAAAACCTCTATTTGTCTCAAAGGGCTCTTAGGGTTTCCCGTGACTACTTCTCTACATCAAAACCTATCCTGGTGGCTATCCTAGTGCAGTAACGGTCCAGAGCAGGAGTTAAGGTGTGCCTCAAAATATTTTTTCGGCGAAGAGTTAAGGTGTGCTTCAAAATATCTGTCATAACTGACAGCGTTGAGATTTCGTACTGATTCCCAGACGCTAAGAGGTCCTGCTCTGCGTTCTTTCCAACGATTCTCTTGCCTCATACTCCCCTTCACAAAAATTCATGGACTCTTGTCCATGAACTCCTGCACCGACTTTCCATGCTTCTAAATAGCAGCTTCATTTTCCCAACTGGCATCTTCTATTGGGTGTCCCTTCCACTTGACCAGATATTGAAAATAGGTCTTCCTCCTGGTATTTTTTCCAACCCTCAGATTAAGAATCTTCTCCATTTGTGGTTTCTCTGCTATAGGAATTTGTTTCTCCCATTGAATCTTCTCTTGATCTTCTGATCCCTTTCTGCCATCTTTCCTGTAAGGATACAGGTCTGAAACATTGAATATGCGTGATATTCCCACATCATCTAGAAGTTCAATATTGTACGCATTTGCATCAAACTTCTTCAAGATCTTACATGGTCCTATTTTCTTCATTTTTAACTGGTTATATGTTCCCCTAAGGAACCTTTCTTTCCTGAGATGTGCCAGAACCTTATCTCCTACTTCAAATTGAATTTCTCTGCAATGTTGATTAGCTATGCGCTTGTACTCCTAGTTAGAACTCTGCAACTGTCCTATAATATGGCTATGGAGCTTCTGCATTTCTGTAGTAAAATATTCTTCTCCAATACTCCTCATATCAATTTGTTCCAAGTATTTCAACTCACATGCTCCCCTCGGTTGAGTTCCATACAATATTTGGAATGGGATCTTTCTAGTGGTCATGTTTGGTGAATCATTGTATGCAAATTCTGCTTGTGGCAGAATCTGATCCCACTGATTATGATGCTCAGTGACCAGACTCCTAAATAAGTTTCCCAAACATTTTTTTACCACCTCAGTCTACCCATCTGTCTGAGGGTGATAAGCTGAGTTGAAGGAAAAATATGTCCCCAACTTCTTCCACAATGTTCTCCAAAAGTGACCAACAAATCTTGTGTCTCTGTAAGAGACAATGCTTTTGGGTAGGCCGCAAAGTCTCACAACTTCCTTCAAAAACATATTTGCAACATGTGTTGCATCACTGGTCTTATGGCATGGGATAAAGTGTGCCATCTTTGAAAATCTATCCACCACCACAAATATGGAATCAAATCCTCTTTGCGTTCTTGGCAACCCCAACACAAAATCTATACTTATTTCATCCCAAGGCCTCTCCGGTACTGGAAATGGTTGATACAATCCAGTGTTATGTCTTTTCCCTTTTGCATGTTGGTAGATTCTACATCTATTCACAAACTTTATCACTTCTGTTCTCATACCTGGACAATAGTATGAACTTCTCAACTGTGCAAACATTTTTTCATGGCCGAAGTGTCCAGCCAATCCTCCACTATGATTTTCTTTCAAAAGGTTATCCCTCATTGAGCATTTTGGTATGCACAACTGATTTCCCTTGAAAAACGATCCCTCTTGAATCATATACTATGTCCACTGCCTTCTGTCTATCAGCACAGGATTTTCACATGCTTCATATGCTTCCTTGAAATCTGTATCATCATAATACATGTCCTTAAGGTGTTCAAACCCCAAGGTCTTCACCTGAAATTATTGCAGAATCAAACATCTCCTTAATGCATCAACAAATTTGTTAGCATTCCCAACAATATGTTTTATGACAAAAGTAAAATTATGCCTAAACTCAACCCACTTTGCATGCCTCTGATTCAATTTTTCCTGTCTGGTTATGAATTGTAAAGCCTGGTTACCTCTATACAAGACAAATTCCTATGGGACAAGGTAATGTCTCCACTTCTTCAAGGCTTGAATTATGGCATAAAACTTTGTATCATACATGTATTATTTTCTCTTGGTCTTATTCAACTTCTCACTGAAATAGGTCACTATCTATTATCCTGGCTAAAATTGCTCCAATTGCAACTCCACTTGCATCACATATCACCTAAAATGTCTTTTCAAAATTCAGCAAGATCATAATTGCTCGTTCTATTATTTTCCCATTCAGTATATTGAATCTCTTATCGGCCTCCTCTATCCATTTAAAAGAATTGTGCTTCTTGTTCATGGTATCCATCATTGGTGCACAAATTCCACTGAAGTCTCTGATGAACTTCCTATAGAAACTTGTTAATCCATGGAATCTCCTTACCTCAAACATACCCCTTGGTGATGGCCATTCTTTGATTGCTTTCACCTTCTCTGGATCCATCTTCGGTTCATTTGAAGAGATCACAAAACCCAAGTAAATGAGTTATGTCTTCATAAAGAGGACTTCTTCATATTTATCAAAAACTTCTCCTATTGTAGTATCCTCATCACTAGTGTTATATGTCTCAAATGCTTCTCTTTAGTCATGCTAAAGATCATTATATCATCGAGATATACAACCACAAACTTGCTAATGAAATCTTTCAGTATTTCATTCATCAACCTCATAAAAGTACTCAGGGCATTTGTTAAGCCAAATGGCATAACAAGCCACTCATACAAACCTTCATTTGTCTTAAAGGTTGTTTTCCACTCATCACCTTCTCTCATTCTAATCTGGTGACATACACTTTTCAAATCTATTTTAGAAAATAAATTTTCTCCACTTAAACAATCCATTAAATCATCCATTCTTGGTAAAGGGAATCTATACCTGATGGTGATATTGTTAATGTATCTTGAGTCTGTACACATTCTCCATCCTCCCTCTTTCTTTGGACTCAACATATTTGGTACTGCGCATGGACTCAATCTCTCTCTAACCAAACCCTTGTCTAACAATTCCTGGGCCTCATTCTTCACCTCCTTATTCTCTCAAGGTGTCAATCTGTATGCTTCTTTGTTTGGAACACTTCCTCCTGGTATCCATTCAATATGGTGGTTGATGCTTCTGATGGGTTGCACTGAGTTAGGCATCTCATCCACCACTATGTCAGCAAAATTATCCAACAATCCCTCAACATCTTTAGGAAAATCATCCATCGAAGTACTTGTAAGGATAACTTTGGGTTTCCTCACCATTGCAAACTCCATCTCTTTTCCTTTCTTGACTTCTTTCAGGAGTTCCTTCCTACTCATGAGAAGTATGCTTGTGATGGCTTCCTATTTCTGTTTCTTCTCCTTTATTGGTAGCAACATGTGCATTCTACCATTCTTCTCTAAGGTGTATGTATTCTTCCTCCCATCATGAATGACGTTCCTATCAAACAGCCATGGTCTTCCCAAAAAAATATGGTATACATCCAAGGGAATTACATCACATAGAATTTCATCTTTATATACTCCTATCTTAAATTTGACCAAGCATTGTTTAGTAACCATTATCTGGTGTTCTTTCTACAACCATGATACTTTGTATGGCTTCGGATGTGCAGTTGTATCAAGTTCCAATTTCTCCACCATCTCTGTGGATACTAAGTTATCGGTGCTCCCACTGTCGATTATCACCTTGCATACTTTGTCAGTCTTGCAAGAGGTTTTGAAGAGACTATTCCTCTACACTGGATTTTCAGCTTCTGCTTCTGGTTTTAATAGAACCTTCCTCAACATCAGGGATCTTCCATCCTCTTCTCCTTTTGCTTCAACATCTCTTCTATGTGCTTCTGAAATGTGAGCTTCACCTCCTCCTTCTTTATTTTTCTCTGGACATTCCCAAGACATGTGCCCTATCTTTCCATGGGCATAGCACCTTACTTCTCCTCCTCCTCTTATTCCTCTTCCTCTAGAAGAACTTATTCCACTACCCTGTCTTCCTCGGGAACATCCTTCTCTTTCCGAGTGACTATGTGGTTTCTTCGTCTCATCATTAGACTTATGTGCCTTGTCATGGGTAACTCCCTTGTTGTTGTTTGGGACTGGGTTTTACCTCTTCCTCATTGGCTTTGTTTTCTGGCCAACTTCTCCTCTACTTTCAGTGCAAACTGATCAACATCCTCCACTGTCCTTTCAGAAATCATGTTGAGCTCATCCTGGATTTTATATCTCAGGCCATTTGTATATCTGGAAAATTTTTCTTCATCTTTATCTCTTTGTCCAGTTCTGATGTTCAGCCTATAGAAATCCTCTATGTACTCCTTAACTGTCATACCCTTCTGTCTCAGGTTCTGCAACTTCTTGAAAAGATTGATCTGATAATATTTGGGAATGAATTTAGCCTTCATATTGGCTACCATTCTATCCCAATTATTTATATTTTGTGTGCTTTTGCTTCTCCTCTCAGCCTGCAATTCATCCCACCATAGTGTTGCATGTCCTTTTAGCCCAGTGATAGCCTGTTTCACCCTTTTGTCTTCTTCGACCTCTTCATAGTCTAAATGTTTGTTAATGGATCTCACCCAATCCAGTAGCTCTTCAGCATATAAATTTCCTTCATACATTGGGACCTCTATCTTGGCTCTACCTCCCAATATAGAAACTTCTCTCAGCAAACATTCTTCGGCAATATCCTCTCCTACAGCTTCTTCAAATTCTACTTCTTCACTCTCTGCATCGTTGATGTCTCCAACATCAGGTGCTCGTCTCTGCGCTGCCTCCATCGCCTCCAATCTTGAATGAAGTTATCACATCACCCTTTCTACATCCCGATTGGCTAAAGGCGGTCCACTCGTCTCCTTGGCAGCATTTTGTTGACTGTCTATCACACACAGAGTACAACTTTGAGTTCTTCTGTCTCCTCTCCTTTACCTATTTTCTACAAGAAAAAATTCCACTCTGATACCACTTGATGCAAACCCCCCTTCTCTTCTAAGGAATGCATGACCTCCTGGTCTAGGATCAATCAAGAAATTGAGTTGGATCGACTCTTTTGGTCTCTTCTAGATCCCAAACCCACTTACACATGTCCTTTCTCCAAATCTGCAATCATATGAGACTCGCGGGTTCTCTCCTAAACATTATTCAACTTCCATACTAACTAGGCACTAGTTCTTTCCAGGCTAAGCACCCTCCTTTCTGTGACCATGGCTGTGACCACTTGCCTGACCAACAAGAGCTTCAATACTTCACGTGTCGGGTGTTTTCACATGCGCCAAACTTGACTCTGTGACTCCCGAAATCCCTAAGTGGGGCCTAGCGTGTGATAGCTCCTCCCCTAATCTTCGACGATGTGACCCCTCACTATGACCTCGAGCTAATCTCTCGTGCACTTTGCGGTTTCACGTTTTGCGTTCCCGGAAGATTTTGTTCACTTGTCCTCCCGATTTTCGAAAGCCAAAATTTGGGCTCCACCCACATTAGATCAAGGGTTCAAAACCCATGCCATCTGACAGTCCTTCTTTCTCCTTCGCGAACTCAGGAATTTCTTGGGACCAGATTTATGACCCACACCTTCCTTCGATCAACGACTATGATCATCTCGCGAACTTGGGTTTGGAGATCTTGCTTGTCCTATGAACTTCCCAAGGGTTAAAGATCGTACACTTATCTCTGGATCCAACGACTGTTGGTCCACACGCTCAGATCTAATGGTCCAGATCTGATCTTCTTCCCGCACTTCCTCTAATCACTCAACATTAATCTAGTGGTCGAGATTCCTTCTACAACTAATGAAATGATTGTTTTCGCCCTTCCTCCTGAGCTTTTGATTTTTTCTCACTCAGAAATTTTCTAAGTCTCCAAAGGTCTCTAACTTTGAATTTCCTGTGAGTCCATCTCTCATACTTTGACTACACTCCTGAAAAATTATATCCCTCCTGAGCTTGGTCTCGTGAAGACTTCGAATTCCCATGCACTCCTTGCATTTTAGGGATTTTGATAACTCATATCCAAAGGATTTCTCAAAAAGAAATTCCTATTGCCCTCCTGGCGTTATACTTTTTTCATGTGCACACTTTGCACCAATTTCTTAAGCAAGTCTAAGCTCATGCGGATGACTGTGCACACCTTGCAATAGTCACTTTTCTCTCCCACAAAAAATAAAGTTTTGTGCTATCTCTTCTAATCTTCGAAACCGAAACAGATCCTCTCAACACACTCCTTGTGTTCTGTGTGCACACCTTGCACCACTCGATAGAAGAGAAACAATTGAAACTTATACTAACATTGACAGTTCCATATACTCATAACGGAATTCATTCATTCATTCATGAAACACAATAATAAAGAAATGCAAACAATGTCGATACCATGCATTGGATCAATTTTCCTTTGTTATCTTCATTCAAAATTAAAAATGGTTACAACTGTAATAAAAAAAACAACTAAAATTCAAAAATATCCTACTAAATTGTAGCTAGCCTCATTTGGGCGTACAAAACCTCTATTTATCTCAGAGGGCACTTAGGGTTCCCCCTGACTACTTATCTACATCAAAACGTATCCTAACAGCTATCCTAGTTCAGTAACAGTCCAGAGCAGGAGTCGAAACTCCCACTTCTCTCACAATTGTTTAAGCATGCCTCAAAATATTTTTTTGGCACTGATTTAAGGCATGCTTCAAAATATCTATCGTAACTGCCAGTGTTGAGATTTCATACTGATTCCCAAACGTTGAGAGGTCCTACTCCGTGTGCTTGCCAACGATGCTCCTGCATCATAGTCCCCTTGACAAAAATTCATGGACTCCTGTCCATGAGCTCCTGCACTGAATTTCCATGCTTCTGAATAGAAACTTCATTTTCCCAATTGGCATATTCTATTGGGTGTCCCTTCCACTTGACCATATATTCAAAATAGGTCTTCCTCATGGTCTTTTTGCAACCCTATGGTCAACAATATTCTCCATCTGTGGTTTTTTTGCTAAAGGCATTTGTTTCTCCCACTGAATCTTCTCTTGATCTTTTGATCCCTTTATGTCATCTTTCCTGTAAGGATACAGGTCTGAAACATTGAATATGGGTGATATTCCCACATCATATGGCAGTTCAATATCATAGGCATTTGCATCAAACTTTCTCAATATCTTACATGGTCCTATATTCTTCATTTTTAACTTGTTATATGTTCCCCTAAGGAACCTTTCTTTCCTAAGATGTTCCAGAACCTGATCTCCTACTTCAAATTTAATTTCTTTGCGATGTTGATCAGCTCTACACTTGTACTCCTAGTTAGAACTCTGCAACTATCCTCTAATCTGGCTATGGAGCTTCTGCATTTCTGCAGTAAAATATTCTTCTCCAACACTCTTGATCTCACTTTGTTCCAAGTCTCTCAACTCAGATAATTCCCTGGGTTTCATTCCATACAATATTTGGAATGGGCTCTTTCCAGTGCTCCTTTTTGGTGAATAATTGTATGCAAATTCTTCTTGTGGTAGAATCTGATCCCACTGATTATGATGCTCAGTGACTATACTCTTCAATAAGTTTCCCAAACTTTTGTTTACCACCTCAGTCTGCCCATCTGTCTGAGGGTGCTAAGTTGAACTGAAGGAAAAATATGTCCCCAACTTCTTCCATAATGTTCTCCAAAATTAACCAACAAATCTTGTGTCTCTGACCAAGACAATGCTTTTGGGTAGGCCATGAAGTCTCACAACTTCCTTGAAAAACAGATTTGCAACATCTGTTGCATCACTGGTCTTCTAGCATGGGATAAAGTGTGCTATCTTTGAAAATCTATCCACCACCACAAATATGGAATCAAATCCTCTTTGCGTTCTTGGTTGTCCCAACACAAAATCCATGATTATTTCATCCCAAGGCCTCTCTGGTATTGGCAATTGTTGATACAATCCAGTGTTTTGTCTTTTCCCTTTTGCATGTTGGTAGATTCTACATATTTTCACAAACTTTATCACTTCTGTTCTCATACCTGGCCAATAGCATGAACTTCTCAAATGTGCAAATGTTTTTTCATGGCCGAAGTGTCCAGCCAATCCTCCACTATGATTTTCTTTCAAAAGGTTATCCCTCATTGAGCATTTTGGTATGCACAACTGATTTCCCTTGAACAACAATCCCTCTAGAATCATATACTCTATTCACTGGCTTATGTCTCTCAGCAAAGTATTTGCACATGCTTCATATGCTTCCTTGAAATTTGCATCATCACAATACATGTCCTTAAGGTGTTCAAACCACAAGGTCTTCACCTGGAATTCCTTTAGAATCAAACATCTCCTACTTAATGCATCAACAAATTTGTTATCATTCCCAGTAATATGTTTTATGACAAAAGTAAAATTCTGCATAAGCTCAACCCACTTTGCATGCCTCTGATTCAATTTTTCCTGTCTGGTTATGAATTGTAAAGCCTTATACAAGACAAATTCTTGTGGGACAAGGTAATGTCTCCACTTCTTCAAGGCTTGAATTATGGAATAAAACTCTTTATCATACATGGAGTATTTTCTTTTGGTCTCATTCAGCTTCTCATTGAAATAGGCCACAGGTCTATTATCCTGGCTCAAAAATGCTCCAATTCCAACTCCACATGCATCACATCTCACCTGAAATGTCTTTTCAAAATTCGACAAGACCAGAATTGGTCCTTCTGTTATTTTCCCCTTTAGTATATTGAATCTCTTCTCAGACTCCTCTATCCATTTGAAATAATTTTGCTTCTTCTTCACAATATCCATCATTCGTGCACAAATTCCATTGAAGTGTCTGATGAAATTCCTATAGAAACTTGCTAATCCATGGAATATCCTTACCTCAAACATACCCCTTGGTGATGGCCATTCTTTGATTGCTTTCACCTTCTCTGGATCCATCTTCAGTTCATTTGAAGAGGTCACAAAACCCAAGTAAATGAGTCATGTCTTTATAAAAGAGGACTTCTTCAGATTTATCAATAGCTTCTCCTGTTGTAGTCTCCTCATCACTAGTGTCAAATGTCTCAAATGATCCTCTTTAGTCCTGGTAAAGATCAGTATATCATCCAGATATAAAACCATAAACTTGCCAATGAAATCTTTCAGTATTTCATTCATCAACCTCATAAAATTACTTGGGGCATTTGTTAAGCCAAATGGCATAACAAGCCACTCATACAAACCTCCATTTGTCTTAAAGGTTGTTTTCCACTCATCACCTTGTCTCATTCTAATCTGGTGATATCCACTTTTCAAATCTATTTTAGAAAAGAATTTTTCTCCACTTCAACAGTCCATTAAATAATCCATTATTGGTAAAGGGAATATATACGTGATGTTGATCTTTTTAATGGCTCTTGAGTTTGTACACATTCTCCATCCTCCATCTCTCTTTGGACTCGACACAGATGGTACTGCGCATGGACTCAAGATCTCTCTTACCAAACCCTTGTCTAACAATTCCCAGACCTGGTTCTTCACTTCCTCATTCTCTCGAGGTGTCAATCTATATGCTTCTTTGTTTGGCAGACTTTCTTCTGGTATCAAGTCAAATAGGTGGTCAATACTTCTGATGGGTGCAAATGAGTTAGGCAGCTCATCCACCACTATGTCAGCAAAATTATCCAACAATTCCT
>JASDQU010374261.1:62478-79943 GCA_032191745.1 Picea mariana | reverse complement strand
ATGAATGACATGTTCCATCTAGGTCTCACTCACCAAAACACCACATCAAAAGTATTCAAATTTATACTTATTATAGGTGATTCAAGATATGAGCTTTGGATAGTATCAATATATTGCATATATTGTGTGTTATCATTGCACTAAGCTTAACATTACATAAAATACACATGGGTTTATAATTATTCACCAGTACAAGCTCATTTTAGATGGATAATCACACCCAATGATATAGTTTAAGAGAGTTACTATGATCCAATATGTAGTCAAGTGAGCATGAATCATTTGACTACTAAAACATGGTTCAACTATTCATAAAACAACATACTGAATTTATATCCTCTATTCATATATCTACTAGTGTGTGTTATAGGTAAAACACATATCATATGGAAAACAAATTCCCCAATGACAAAATGTGCACCAACAAATTAATTAAAGGTGATATGTGAATACAAGACAAAAATTCTAATAAACACTTACTATGAGTGTTGTATCAAATGGAAAATATGCTAATGCTAGAGGTTAATACTCAACATTAAACAAATTTGTTATGCCAATTAATAGATACAACAAGAAATTGATTCAATGACTAGGAGGTGTTTGAAGGAATTACCACTAGAACTAATTAAACATGTAGAGTAATCAATCACACAACCAATGAAATGAATCCACACAACATATACACAGACTTTTACCATAGAAACCTAAATGGGAAAACCTACATTTGATGAGATTTTATTCTTTCTCAGGAAATTATTACAAAGGGTAAGCTATGTATTCTAAAATGAGATTTTGATGCATTCTTATTCACTAACAATCTTTGCAGATGAATTTGGCTCATGGAAAATCATATGCTCATGATTGGATAGGCTCAATGGATCCTTTGTCTTCTGATCTTCAAGTAGGTTAAATATCCAATCTCTCTTATTTTTCCACTACCCTTCTTCTTCCCAAGCTTCAATTATACCTTCTTCGTTGTCTCCCCTTCATCAAGAAATACCCTCCTTTCTTATAGGGATGCCTTGGAATATCAATAACCATTGTGATTCATTTCACTTTCTTGAGGACTTTGGTCCTTTTTTCTTCAAGTTGAATGTTGATTCAAACTTTTCCAAAATTAGTTTTTATTGCAATGTGATATCACTTAAAAATATCTCACAAAGATATACATGTGATCATTGGGATCATCATCAACACAACATAGTATAATGCTACCACATGGAAATAATACACCATTTTACCATTAAACACTCAAAACTATACAAAGTGGGTTTTGTTAGCCTCATAATCCTAAGGTTCTGTAGTTTAAGTATTTTCCTAGTTTAAATGTTTTTATAAATTAGTTTATTCCTAGTTTGTTAAGTTAATGACACCAAGATTCTGTTGGAAAATTGGTTGTTATTGATATCAACCTTAGAAGAATCCCTAAATCAAATCCCATAATCCCCTAAAGGTGATGATGACATGTCCACTTGAAGAAGCCTTGAAGAGCCTTGAAGAAGCCTTGACATAAGTGTATATAACTCCAAAGTGGTTCCCTTATGGCATAGCTTTTAAAAATGGCCCTCATGGGATGAGATAACATATGGTTGTTTCCACATTTCCTCTTTGAGTTTACACAAATGGATCCTTGAAATAGCATTGAAGAAGCCCCTAAAACCAAGAGAAGAAGCCCCTAAATACAAGTGAAGAATCCACTAAATCCAAGTGACGAATCCCATAAATCTAAGAGAAGAATCCCCTAAAGTAAATCAAATAAGCCCCTAAGGTTGTCCATCCTTAAGGAAGAGGTGCAACCCAAATGTTGTGACCCTTGGTTGCACCCCCTCATGTGGAGAAGACTCTTATAAATAAGACGATCCTTATTTGGCATTTGGATAACACCAATTCGACCTAGCCAAGGAAGAGGAGTGGATTTCAACCAAGAGGAGAGAATTTACTAGTGAATATGAATTGAAGAAGGGAGAAATTACAAGGGAAGATGAAGTCTTGTGATGATTTGTTCTAGGGTTTTCTTTGGAGGTCATCTTGAGATTTTTGATATAATGTTTTTTATAGAAAGATTCAGATAGAGAAACTTGGAGGTGTTTCATAAGAGATAGCAAATAATAGTGGGTATGAAATTAAGGTCTTGACTCATTACAAGTTTGGAGTTATCCTCAGTGGAAGTTGAGGTTCTTTAAACTAGAGTTTTCTTCTTAAATACGAGTCATCTTTCCATTTGCGCTATAAATATTTTTGGGGGACGATTCAAGGAGAAAATTTTGGATTAATTTCATAGATGATATTGAAGAATATTGGGTACAAGTTTCAGATCCTGATTCATTACAAGTACAAAGTTACACTTGTTGGAAGTAAGGGTTTGTGACTAATCTAGAAACTAGTCCCAAACAGGTGTTCGAGACAAAACAATTATATATGAAGCTTGGTAGGTCCAAATTGAATTCCAATTGCTAAATTATAAGGACAATGGATCCTGATATCTAATTTCCAAGTTTCAGAATCCGAAATGATAAAGTGAGCTTGTGGCGAATCTTACAAATTTGCATATTTGAGGTATAGTTCTGAGCAGTTTTGTATGCAGATTTAAGAAGTGATTTTGGGATTATATTTGAAGGTTGATTTGATTTTGTATCATCATTTAAAATATTACAAGGGGATTGGTGTCTCCTTTTACTAGGTGCTAGAAAACTCAAGGAGTGGGTTCTTCCTTCAAGTTGGTTCTTGTAAAATGTTGAAACTACATAAGAAACGTTTCTATGGTTTTCTCCCAGTTGGATTTCCATGTAAAAATTTGTGTGGAATGTGTATGAGATAATGTGATGATTAATGACATGATTAATGGTTACTTTTTATATAGTGCTTGAAGTTTAAAATTGTTGAAATAACTCTATACTGATTCACCCACCCCCTTTCTTGAATATTCTAACAATTGGTATCAGAGCGGGTTCCTTCAGGAAAAATCTAACCACTGGAAGGAAGATCATGGATAAGAAAGGAGAATTTACCAAAAATAGAACACCATTGTTTGATGGGAAAAATTATTCTTTTTGGAGCATAAGAATGAGAGAATTTTCGCAGGAATAGGGATTTGATGTTTGGCAAGCTACAGTAAATAGATACATTGCACTAGCTTATCCCCCAACAAATATTGATGGTAAAAATCTCAGTGAATACAATTCAAAGGCTATAAATTCCATTCTAAGTGGTGTAACAGGTTCATAATTTGTTAAGCTTATGCATTGTGATTCTGCAAAGGAAATCTGGGACAAGATCAAGAATGTTTATGAAGGAGATGCTAAATTCAAAGGGGATGTTGTTCTTGAGATTGTTCTAGGATCAAAGAATAATGTCAAGGAATCTTGTAATAATAGTTCAGTTGATTAAAAATGACCTTTAAATACCCCTAATTTAATCTAAGCTTTCAATGAATAATAATCAGAAATAAAGAGGCCTAATCTCATCATAAAGTTCTTTCAAATTTAATAAGATGGAAAGAAGAGTTGAGATAAACAATAATTGAAAGGAGTAATGTATCTAATCCTGATAAGTATTATTTCATCTCCAATAGAAGAAATAGCATAGGATTTACCCATGTCATGAAATATGAAGAATTTTAACAAAATATAAAGGCACAGGTCTTACTTAACTCACAACAAAGCAAAGCAAATGATGTACTTGTATAATTGTTTTGTAATTTAATACAGTGGCAGTTGTACCAAGTTGAAACAACTATGGCATGGATAAATTGATTAGAATATAATGGTTTATGGAAAAATAAAGAAAAAGCACATAAACCCTATAAATGAAAACCAAAATCTCTTTATCTTCTATAGAAATGATTTTTATTGAAAACTGTGTATTTTCTCAGGGCACAAAAAACTCCCCTCCCCCATTTACATTGAAATTGTATCAAAATTTATACAGAAAGTATCACAATAGAATTGGTTACTTGATCCTATGTTTATGTATTTATAACTATGATATGAACTTTGATTTCTTAAAATGGATCGATTAGATACGAAGGTCCATGTTTTTTTTCAACTGAGGCGACCCATTACCATTTATCGATTGACTGGATAACCCAAAATAAATCTTCAACAATCATGAGATACAACAATCATTGGATCAACCTCCATATATCTCGCTTTAATAAGCTTTAGCGACCATTGTTTAATCCCAAATTTATCATGAAATTTAGTTTACATGTATTTATATTGAATAAGTCTTCCCAACTGATTTGAAAACATGTGAAGAATCTACAAAAGCTTGTGTGGTATGTAATCTTTTATAAGTGGGTCCATCTCTACTAGGTCAGCCTTCTTCGAACATGTGTAAATAATTGATTAGCTCTGACAATGCATGCTAGCAAGTATGCTTTCGAGATTCAAGATCTAATATGATCCATTCATCGGATACATTGTTGGAGTGATCCAATTCATTCATTGATGTGTCTTCTTTGGAGTGATATAAGGCACGAGACTCTAACAAAGAAAAGTACGAGATTGGATCTTATTTACTTATCGGTAAGGTTCCCATTGGATCCGTGAATAAATATAGACCATCCATCGGTGTGATCAAATCTATGGTACTCCAATGAAAGGGACTCTGAAAATATATCAGAACCGTTAGTCGTAGATGTCAAGAACAAATAAGGATTGTTTGTTGGATCATGTTGTCATTGATGTCAAAGGATTGATTTCAAAGAAACAATTTCTTGTCATAGTTTATTGATGAAGTATGTATTGTCATTTTTATATATTAAGATGGATGGATGTTTTGTCATTGATATCTGAAGCATAGATGGATGGATGCATTAATGTATTGATCGTTGGATCATGTGGTCATGCATAGAATCAATGACAAAGGGACAATGTCATAGTGATGTATTGTCATGAATTATTCCAATTGGATTGATGCAAAGATGACTCATTATTTTCTTTTCATGGTTGATAGGAAGTACAAATGGATGAACTCCAAAGTGGTCCCCTTGTGGTTGAGTTATCCTAGAAGTATGGTTAGAGAATCCATGCTTAATTGTGGAACAATGAGATGATTATCAATGAATTTGTCAGTGAAACTATCCTAGATGGATAGTGCTTATCATTCCATTTCCGGTGGTATGTGGAACGTCACATAACTCCTCAGGGTTTGAGAGTTATGGCCGTATGAAGTTGGAGGACCCTCATGTGTTGGCTAGAAGCCCCAAAAGGTCAAAGAAGTCAAAGTGCTTACAAAGAATAAATTATTTAAATAATAAAGTGAAGTGATGAAGTCAAAGAGGATTATTTAAATAATAATGTTAATGGAGAACTTTCTAATTATGGAAAGTGGTTATAAATGGATTAACCCTAAAAATAAGGAAAGAGGATTAAATGGAGAAGTGGTCATGTGAACAAAGTGGCTAAGTGGACAAAGTTGGATAAAGGTGGATATGTGTACAAATGGTTATGTGGATAAAGTGGATATATGGGCAAAGTGGCGTAGTGGATGTTTCTAAGGAAGCTACTTGGAGAGTATAAATAGGAGGCAAGGGTCTCTTGTAAAGACATATCTCTTGAGCATATATTGAAGATCTATTCTGAGAAAGAGAGTGATTGCAAGTTCTAATGGACGCATCAAATTTTTCGTAAGTTTGATATCTTGACGGAGAAAGTTTCGAAAGTTCAGAAACCCTAGTTTATGAAGGAGCAGGTGGGCTACAATGAGATTGATTGTGTACATACGCGGGCTACAGTGAGGCAGGGCACACACACACGCAATCTGAAGAAGATCATAGTGCATACAGTTGAAGAAAGTCATAGAGACTTGAGTGTGAGATGGTGCCAGGTTCTTGGAGGATGAAGCAAGTTCCGGATATTCATTCTACGGGCTCAGATCTTCCATAGAAGTTTTGGTATGGTTACATGTTTGTTTTGATGGATACTCTTACTTATGGTATGGTGAATGCTTAAGGAATTGTTGGTATGGATGTTGTGATATGGTTTTATTAGTTCATTGGCTGAGTGAGAAACACTCCTATGTTTCAGTACTGATATGGTTGTCATAGTATACTGGTTACTTATACATGATTAAGTAACATTCATATTGTATGGTTGAGGAGCATGAGTAAGTTGTTGGAGAGCATAGATTTGTCGTGATTGGTTATGGTACATATTGGATAGTGAAGGGAAGAAGTGGATGTGACAGAGGATGCAGAAGATATGAGTTTTCATGGAGAGAGAAAACCCTAGATCTTAAGGAGTCACACACAGGTTGTTGTAAGCCAGACCGCGTACATACGCAGGTTGCACTATTGGTAGGGCACATGCATACGCATGCGGCACTACTGACAGGTCGCATACCTATTGACAGATTGGTATCTATTGAGGATTGAATTCTCTTCTTAGTTGGTGCTTAGTTGTGTAAGTTGATTCTTGCATTGCAGAGTTGATTCTCTTGTGGAGTTGTAACTCTATTCAGTTGTTGACCCAAGGATTGTAGTCCATAATAAAAGGAAAATTGTACATGCATATTGTGTTCTTTCTGGTGATGGCTTGTTGATGATATATGTTGTTGTTATCTGTCGTTGATATATGTTCACATACAACTGGTTATAAATGATAGTAATAAGTGATGAGTAAATGGTGATTGCTAACTAAGGATTTTTTGTGAAGGGAGGTTTAAAAAGATCCCTACACTGATTCACCCCCCCCTCTCAGTGTGGTCGGTGTGTCCAACAATTGGTTTTAGAGAAATCCTTGAATTTAAGCCTTAACAAGCTTGGAGGAGATCCATGGACACACAGATGGATGATGAAGTTCCAATCCTTGATGAGGAAAATTATTCAACATGGAGAATAGAAATGAAATCGCATTTGAAGGAAAAAGGAGTAGGTGTTTGGAAAGAAACTATTGGTGGATCAGTTCCCTTGAAGAATAAGTCAAAGTTTGCAGCTCAAAAGGAATAAAATAAGAATGATGCATTGGCTCTCAAAACCATCTTCAATGGACTCTCAAGTTATATCAAAGAAATCATGGGACAATGCATTTTCTCCAAGGATCTATGGCTAAAGCTAGAGAATACATACCAAGGAAAAAAGGATGACACTAAAGACAACTCCATCAAGAACAATGAAGGTAAAGAATCTCCACAATCCTCTGATTTCAATAATTCTAAATGTGATGATGTTGAATGTTTCTCTACATGTGAAGAAGAAGATCTAGAAATAGTTTGTGAAGAATCAGATGATAATTATCCCATGGAAGAAGTAGAAGAAGAAATTTCAAAGCTTAAAAAGAAATTTGATTGGGGTCTATATGAATACAACTATGACCATAGTTATATAGACTATAGCTATCTTTTGGAGAACACTAAAAGGTTTCTTGAAAAGAATCAAAATGATATTTTGAAACTGAAGAAAATGCTCAAGGAATAAGAAGAGAGTAAAGGGTCCCAATTAGAATTAAAATAAGAAGAGATCAAAAGACTAAAGAATGAAATAGAAGAAAATAAGAAGGTAGACAATGAGATTAGAAAAAGTCTTGAAGTTAATATCCATCTCAAGACCCAAATTGAAGAAGCCAAAAGGGTTGAGGAACTACTAAAGAATCAAGTAAATGAAAAAGAAGAGTCATTTCATAAGTTGGAAGTTGAATTTGTTGATCTTAGAAAGAAAGTAGAGAAGTCAAACAAATTCTTGAATAGCTCAACAATATTGAATGAAATCTTCGATAGTCAAATATCGCCAAATGATAAATCATGTCTTGGATACAACAAAGAAGCTACACATGTTGAAGCAAGCACCTCAAAGAAGCTTAAGGTAAGTCCCTCATTCTCAAAACATGGAAATAGTGTTGCAAGTCAACCATATACATAAGGGAAGGAAACTTTCAAAAGAACAAAGCAATGAAGAGATCAAGAAGCCATATTTACACCTAAAAGAAAATTCAGAAGAGAAACACCTTCAAGATGGACATCAAAGCAAAGGTATGAAAATGTTTTTCATGGTCATTGTTACCCATTTAATGAATATGGTCACAAAGCTTTGGAAGGTAGATATTATGCAAAGAGAGATAATGAAAGGTTTCACAACACCCTAAGGTGTTGGAGATGTAATCAAGTAGGACACATTGCTACTCATTGTCACACCATGATATGCTACAACTATAGTGGATTTGGCCAAAAATCCTAGGATTGTTGGAACACAAGAAGACAATACATGAGCACTGTTTTATATAGTATGACTAGAAGAACACATGAGGCTAGAAGAGAAGACAATTTTAAAAATATGGAAACTCAGAGATTAAGTTTTGAGAAGATGGGACACCTTCAGAAGTGGGTGAAGAAGACTGAACAATCAGAATAGAATGGAAGCCCTAAGGCAAGCTCAAGCTTGACTTCTTCTGAAGAATATGTTGGTTACAATGGTAATAGTCGTGTACATATGCGAGTGGACCTATAAATAGGTTGTGTACATATGTAAGTTGTCTGTATAGTAGGCCTCATATAGTTGGTAATAGATTTTGAAAAAGGCTATGCATATGAGTTGAAGTATGGTATGATGGCATAACTTTGTGTTGCAGGGTATGGCATGGTTTGTTGCAGGGTTTGACGTGGTTTGTTGCAGGTTTTCATGATTACATGTTGGCATACATAATTATTGTATGTATGGTGGTGACATATGGTTGAGTGTTGAAAAACTATCTTGGATGCATGGTACTAAACCTAGAGTGTGAATTGAAACATTTTTCTGTTGAGGTACAATGTTGGTTGTGATAGTGAAGTTATGGCACATTGGTTATGAGATATATCATGATGATGCTAGATAGAGATGTCATTGATCTATTGAGACACACTTCTAGTACATGTATCTTTGGATGTTTAATATTTGTTGTAGTGAATGGAGGTTGAGATAGATCTGTTAGGGTACATGGCTGGTACTTATTTGAGTTCCATTTATATATCTTATGATGTATTGTTAGAAGCATCTATGTTGGATATCTTGGTGCATGCATTTGGCATGTGGTTGAGCTACATATTGTGACATGTAGTTGATGAGTTGATGAGGTGGTTATATTGTACATTATTGATGAGTCATATAGTTGATGCATGTTTTGTACACTTTTGGTACATTGATAGAGGAACCTTCTAGCAGTATGATTGGCACATGGTTTATGGCTGATATGGCATACATGTATGAGATCACATATTGATTGTAGCTCGTCCTATTTGGAGCATGGTGGATGCACTTGCTTGGTAAAGGTGGTGATACATGTTTGGTGCATTGTTGATGCACTCATAGATGGTATATGTTTGTGGGTGATTTTAATTGGATAAAGTACACCATTGGTATTACTTGTTTAGCATATACTTTGGTACATGATGTATGGGATGACATAGTTGAGACACTTGATTGATTAAGATACATGGTTGTGGCACTTGGTGCATGGTAGAGGCATGTCATGGGTGATATGACACTTGTTTGAGGCACATGGTTGGCATGTTGGTAGAGGCATATGGTTGGTACAAAATTGGCACATGTTCTTGGAATATGGTTGATACACTTCATTGATGATATCTTATGGTATATCTTATGGTATTGATGTACGTGGTTGATGTACATAGGTGTTTTTCATGGTTGACACACAATATGCACATGATGCACTTGGTTAATGTCTTTTTCATGATTCTTTATTAATTGTTGACATATATTTTTCTTCATGATGTATGGTATGGCACGAATTTGATGCACGGCTAGGTCCAAGGATCGTCATATAAAAAGCAGATCATTCTTGAGTAGTTGATCCATGTTCTAGTTGAGCAATAGAATTTGCAGCAGAAGCATATTGCAGTGGTAGCATATTGTTCATATTGCAGAGAAGATAGGGGGAGACATACCCATAAGGGGAGTCATTCTTCTTCCCATGATTCCAGGAGGAGATATTTATCAGATGAAAAGAGAAATACTTGAAAATGATCCCTATACTTGGAGAAAGAGCACAAAGGCATAGTTTCAGGGGGAGCAATGGTCATAGGGGGAGCATGAGCGATATGTCTTCAACATTACACCAGAGTGATATCCCTTGTTCAAAAAGGGGAGAGATTATTTAGAGGAAGATCAAAGGCATCCAGGTAGGGGGAACATCCCCAAGGAGAGTTCAGGCAGGGGGAGTAGCCCTAAGGAGAAAAATACCATTTTCCATTGATGTCAAACAAGGAGAGAAAATCACATTGATGTGATTGAGATGACCATCGATGAAGAGCAATTCCATGTCTACATGTTGCCATCAATCATTGGTGTTGACATCAATGTTGGTATTGCCATCAATGCCAAAGGGGGAGATTGTTGGATCATGTTGTCATTGATGTCAAATGATTGGTGTCAAAGGAACAATGTCTTCTCATAGTATATTGATGAAGTATGTATTGTCATTGTTATAGATGAAGATGGATCGATGTGTTTTCATTGATATATGATGCATAAAATGGATGGATGAATTAATGTATTGATCGTTGGATCATGTGGTCATGCATTGAATCAATGACAAAGGGACACTGTCATAGTGATGTATTGTCATGGGTTATTCTATTTGGATTGATGTAAAGATGACTCATTATTTTATTGTCATGGTTGATAGGAAGTGAAAATGGAGGTGAAAGCCCTCAGGGGAAGACATTTTGTGGTTGAGTTATCCTAGAAGCATGATTAGAGAATCCATGCTTAATTTTGGAACAATGAGATGAATATCAATGAATTTTTCAGTGAAACTATCCTAGATGGATAGTGCTTACCATGCCATTTCTGGTGGTATGTGGAACATCACATAACTCCTCATGGTTTGAGAGTTATGGCCTTACGAAGTTGGAGGACCCTCATGTGTTGGCTAGAAGCCCCAAAAGGTCAAAGAAGTCAAAGTGATTACAAAGAAGAAAGTATTTAAATAATAAAGTGAAGTGATGAATTCAAAGAGGATTATTTAAATAATAAATTTAATGGAGAACTTTCTAATTATGGAAAGTGTTTATCAATGGATTAACCATAAAAATAAGGAAAGAGAGTTAAATGGACAAGTGGCCATGTGAGCAAAGTGGCTAAGTGGACAAAGTTGGATAAAGGTGGCTATATGGACAAATGGTTATGTGGATAAAGTGGATATATGGACAATGTGGCCTAGTGGATGATTTTAAGGAAGATACTTGGAGAGTATAAATAAGAGACAAGGGTCTCTTGCAAAGACATCTCTCTTGAGCATATATTGAAGATTTATTATGAGACAGAGAGTGATTGCAAGTTTTCATGGATGCATCAAATTTTTCATAATTCTGAGATCTTGACGACAAAATTTTTGGAAGTTCAGAAACCCTAGTTTTTGAAGGATCACACAGGCTGCAGTGAGCCTGAGTGCATACATACGCAGGCTATAGTGAGGTAGGGCATATGCATGCATGGGATAAAGAAGATCAAAGTTCATACAATTGAAAAAATTCATGGATACTTGAGTGTAAGCTAGTGCCAGGTTCCTAAAGGATGAAGCAAGTTCCAAATTTGCATTGTATGGGATCAGATCTGCCATAGAATTTATGGTATGGTTACACGTTTGTTTTTATGGATACTCTTTCTTATGGTATGGTGAATGCTTAAGGAAATCTTGGTGTGGCTATTGTGATATGGTTTCATTGGTTCATTGACTAAGTGAGAAACACTCTTATGTTTCAGTACTGATATGTTTGTCATAGTATACTGGTTACTTATACATGATTGAGTAACATTCATATTGTATGGTTGAGGAGCATGAGTAATTTGTTGGAGAGCATAGATGTGTTGTGATTGGTTATGGCACAAATTGGATAGTGAAGGGAAGAAGTGGATGTGACAGAGGATGCAGAAGATATGAGTTTCCATGGAGAGAGGAAACCCTAGATCTTAAGGAGGCACATGCAGGCTGCTGTGAGCTAGACCGCGTACATACGCGGGCTGTAATATTGGTAGGGTGCATACATACGCGTGTTGCACTACTGACAAGTCATGTACCTATTGACCGATTGGTATCTGTTGAAGATTGAATCCTCTTCTCAGTTGGTGATGAGTTGTGTAAGTTGAGTATTGCATTGCAGAGCTGGTGCTCTTGTGGAGTTGTAACTCTATTCAGTTGTTGCTGATAGACCCAAGGATTGTAGACTTGTAGTCCATAATAAAAGGAAAATTGTACATACATCTTTTGTTCTTTGTGGTGATGGATTGTTGATGATATGTGTTTTTGTTATCTATTGTCGATTTATGTTCACATACAACTAGTTATAAATGACAATAATAAGTGAATATTAAATGGTGATTGCTAATTAAGGATTTTTTTTGAAGGGAAGTTTAAAAAGAGCCCTACATTAATTCACCCCCCCCCTCTCAGTGTGGTCGGTGTGTCCAACATTGTTGATCTAATGTGTTGTAAAACTAAATGACTTCGACCCCGATGACATCATGTTGATATCATATGGACATGTGGAAAAATGACATGACATGTGTCACCTAGTTCTGGGATGCTAACATGTGCCTCTGGGGGTTTTCGAACATACATGTGGCAGTCATTGAATAGAGTTGGGTTGGCATGCCACCTGGGTGGATGACATGGCATCTAGTAAGCCCAAAGATTTGTGATGGATATGGTCCGTCTGTCGAACTACCTTTGGAAAAATCTGGACCATCCGTTAGAGTGCTCCATCAGAGTGATCAAGGATGTGGGACTCTGAGAATAAATATTTACCGTTGATCGATATTTATTGACATGGGTTCGAGATCAAGTTTAATCCATCCATTGGAGAACACCTTTCGGGGACGCAAAGAATGCAAAGTTGAAGGAGCTCTAAAACTATACCTCCAAGATCAATTTTGGATGGTTCGTCAGACAAAAAATTAACAGTCATGATTTAAATAATGTCGAATAATATTTCAAATAATTCCAAGTTTTTTAGAACCCCAAAACACAACTCAGACCACGTGAAGAAGATTCGTTCACCCGTTTGAAAGAAAATCTATAGCGCCTAGAAACAACTCTGAAAGGAATTTGACCATGGATTTGTGTGAATTCTACTGGTACTTGAAATTAGTCTAAGGCCGCGAAGGAGAAATTTGTCAACAAAAACAAGTTTATGTTATGTGGGTTCGGATCCGATAGTTTATCGTACGTTTAAAATTTGTTCATTTCAGAGTCATGATAATCATTGATTTCACCACTGTTTGATCAATGCTCCACATTCATCACAATTTACCTACACACAATTATATCATTTTATTAGTTTTTTAATACTATAAAACTTTAATAAAACAATTATTTCTAATTAATATAAAGTTTAACATATAAATACGACTTAGCTCTCTCTCTCTCTCTCTCTCTCTCTCTCTCTCTCTCTCTACACAAACACACACACACACACACACACACATATATATATTCAACGATAAAAATTTAATCTATATCAAAAATATTTACAATTAGCACTATATACAATTAAATAAATTTTAAATAAATTATACACAAATAAGAGAAAAATTAAAATAAAATTAAAACTTGGAACTCAACATATAAAAACTTCTAACACAAAATGAAAAACAAGAATTAATGCAAGAAATTCATATTAAATTTAAAATCTATACTAGTCAAGAAAAATTAAGAAAAACTAGAATAAACCTCAAAAGTCTATTCTAATAAAATATTTAGAATTTTAACCTATGTTACAACAGGGACCGAGTATCATACTTACAGAGGACAATTTGAACATTTGAGAATGAAGGAAGATGAATATATTGCAACGTATTTTCTTTGAGTTGATGAAATTGTGAATACTATAAGAGGACTAGGAGAAAATATTGAAAATTAAGTTATTGTGCAAAAGATATTGAGATCTCTTCTAATGAGATTCGACCCTAAAATATCATCTCTATAAGAAAGACAAGATCTTGCTACATTGAGCATGTATGAATTACATGGAACAGTTACAACATATGAAATGAGAAAATAACAGGAAAATCCATCCAGAAGGGAAGAAACTTTCAAAGCCTCCAAGAAGACAAGAAAGAACAATCCAAGGTCAAAACCCTACTCCATCAATAGTGATGATTCAAACAATGAAGAAGAATCCAACTTCATGATAAATCTAAAAAGAGGAATCGGCAAGTACAAAGGTAAGCTTCCTTTCAAATGTTTTAATTGTGGTAAAGTTGGTCATTTTGATTCTAAATGTCCTTATGCAAGGGGTTTAGATAGTGATGAAGAAGAAGTTCCTAAGAAATAAAATAAATATAAAAAAAGATACAAAGAAATAAATAAAGGAAGATTTTTGAAAAAGAAAAACCTTTATTCAAAAAACGATAGTTCCTCATCTGATGAAGATGATGACAGTGACAATGACTCAAGAAAAGTACTCTTCATGGCATTAGAAACTCAAGAGAAAAATATTGAAAATAATGAAGGAGACTATGAAGAAGAAGGATAAGTGAATATTGAGGTAGAATTGATCAGTTCCTTAAGTGATATAAGAATAGCAAGGAAGAAAAACAAGTCTCTCAAAAAAGAGTTAAGTAAATTGAATGAAGGCTTTCAAAACCCTAGCAAAAATTCTAAAGAAGCCAAACAGACTATTATAGATCTAAGGATTTAGTTGGAAGAAGCCAAAGTGATTGAATAAACACTCAATAGACATTTGGAAGAAAATAAGAAAATAACAGAGAATCTGGAAGCTGAAATAGTCTCATTAAGAAAGGAACTTTTAAAAGAAGGACATCCAACTAAATTTTGGAAATAACACCAAAATATTGGATGAAATCATATGCAATAAAAACCATTCTATGACAAGTATGGACTTGGATACAAATAAAATAATACTGATGATGGTTCAATCTCTATGATGACAGGAAATGAAGCAGAGAAAAGAAGTTATGTAGATACTCTCAAGGGTTCCATCAAGAAATAAGAATGCAAGCCTCTAAAGGACATACGTAAACCATAAATAAAGAAGAAGATCATGCATTCAGAGGAACACGAAATCAACAACCAACAATGAAGAATACCCAAGAAGAAGATCATAATTTGAGAAGAACAACACCAACTAGAAGACTACTCACACCTAGGTACCAAAATATTTGTATTGGCTTGTGTTATTCTTGCAATAATTTTGGGCATAAAACCATAAATTGTAGAGCCTATTCAAAGGGTAGAAACACGTGGAACAAAATTAGTTATGAAAATACCAAGAATCATTATGAAGACAATTATCCCATAAAGCCTCACGAGGTGTTTGATAGAAATTAGAATAGTTTTGGTGCTATGGGTTATGAAATTGAACGCTACAAATGTAACAATTTTGGACATAGCCAAAAATTGTAGAAGTGATTTGATGGTTTCTTCAAGGGAAACTAGGAATGTTCCTTTCAATCATATAGGGGAACACTAAAGAACTTGGAAAAGTAAGAAAGAATATTTGAAGGTTGAGGAATGTGGGTTTTCGTTACAAGACCAAAATAGAAGAAGCCATTGGTATATTGATAGTGGATGCTCAAAGCATATGAATGGAGACATAAAACAAATTTTCAACATTAAAGAATGAAAAAGAGTGCTCTATCACATTTGGAAATGATAACTTAGCCAAAATAATAGAAAAATACATAGTTAGTATTGGAAACAAAGACGTTGTGGCAGAAAATGTCCTACTTGTTGAAAATATGAAGCATAATTTGTTGAGTTTCATCCAAATTTGTGATCAGGTACACAAACTTATATTCAATTCAAAATAATGTGAAATAAGGAAAGAGGGATTAGGTAGACTAGTGGAAACAATGACAAGGACTCCAAACAACATATACATCTTCAATGAGATCGAAGAATAACAATGTTGGTTGGGAAAAGAAGATGAAATTTGGCTTTGCATAGGAGAATGGGCCATATACACTTTGATAATCTTGTCAAGATCAACAAGAAGCAAGTTGTAAGAGAAATTCTAGAAATTAAAAAGTGTTAGGGACCTAAATTCCTAACTTCTCATATAGGTAGAATAATATATTTTCGTGTAATAAAGGACAATATTGGTTAATAAAGTCTATTTAATAAATATGATGAAGTCAATGTAATAAGACCTAATATAAGCTTCCGCTTCTAGAAATATCTTCTTCTAGAATGTTCTTTAGAAGATAGAATTAGTATAAATAAGAGTAGAAGGTATGAGAGGGATTTTTCTTGAGAATTATTGTAATAGAGATATGCTCTGTTGGAGGTTTCCCCCTGGAAGAGGCAAGTGAACATTGTTTCCTATCAATAAATATATTATTTTTCAGTTGTGGTTCCATATATTATGTTGTTCCACTGCTATATTTTTGTTCTATGTTGTTATTCCGCTAGTATTCACTGCAATATTTTTGTTTTTTTCTATTATAATAGATATGGTGCCTAAAAAGTGGTGTCAGATAAATTTTGATCTAGGTGGATATCGGTAGCCACCCACCTTGTCCAACTGGCTCAAAACAGTTTTCTGGCAATTTTGGCAATTTACTATTTTTAGTAGTTTTTAACTTTCGGAGCCATTTTGAGGGCCTAAATGAAGGTTTTTCAAGATATAGCTCCTAAATTATATCCAAGGGAATTATTGAGACCCAAAAATGAATCTCCTAGATGATACCTTTCCAACGGGCTATCACACACCCAAAACGGAGATCGTATGCAAAAGTTACGACCCCGGGAAGTTGATGTATTAACTTACCCAAACGGGGCCCACATGAATTTTGGCGCTTCATCTCCTAGGGTTAGGTTTTTGGATGTATAGGGTTTTTGACATTCCTGCTTATTGTAAAAATTCCTTGAGAGCCTCATTGTAACCATCTTCTTGCAAATGCAAGTAGCCGTCACATCTCTTCTCAGAGATAAGCTGCCACCATTCTATCGAATCTTTCACTCTGTATTTTACAGTCTATGTGCATTTATTTCATTAATAGAAATCATGTATTACTGTATATCTATGTTTATGGTTGCATATCTGATATATTTCTGTTATATTATTGAATATCTACAATATCTTTGTGCATTTCTTTATTATAGCTCCGTTCTCATTTCGTGCCGAAAATAATCAGGATCAGTGGTATTAGAGCAGGCTTCTCTTGATCATTTTTTTCAGTGCATGTCCCCGACGAGGTCCGAGTATAGAAATTTGGGTCTCGATCTTGTCTCTCTTTAAGACAATTTCTCTCGCACACCCAAGAAACCCTCAATGGAGAAATAAAAGAAAAATGACGGAGCAGACGATCCTATCAATCTGTTGCTTGAGCAAGATCTCACGTGACAGAGGGATGAAATGATGGAGAATTTTTCCCACATCCTTCAATGCCTGATGATAGCAACAGGCGCATATTCATCAAGCGACCACTTTAGAGTCACCTCTCCTTTCAAGAACAAGTTAATTTTGATATTCCTGTATTTAAAGGACAGATAGATGCAGAAGCCCTA